>CM069143.1:16841244-16856244 GCA_035221665.1 Okamejei kenojei
TAATGTTTTATTTTCCAACTTTTTTGGACTTTCGATTTTCCTTATTAAAGTATGGCGTGTGCTGATATTATCGCACCACGCATAAATGTTTAAATGTATCCCAAAAAGCAGTGTTGGTGAATGCCAGGTTTGTCATTAGTTTCATTAAATAATGTAATCTTTTTACCAAGCAATCATATTAAGCCTTATCAATTAATATTTGTGGGTTGAGTCTTACAGTTAGAGATTTTGATAGTTATGTCTTTTAAATTTTATCTTAAATGTTAATGGAGCTGATCGAGATAATAATATTATGATATTTTTGAGTTATAGTAAATGGGATTAGTTTTGGAATCTATTAATAAAATGTGACCTATCCTTGAATAGGTTCCGAATTACAGGGGAATAATTGAATTTTCTCGACCAGGTGGTTATCTGTTCTCAGATTCCTTAACTTTGCTGTGTTAGATAAAATAATTTAATATGTGTTACTTGACTTCGAAGTGGTTTTCCTTTTCCATTGATGATATATCTAAATTTATTATCTAAGGTACAATATAAAATCACTGTTGGGGATATAGGATATTGTTAAATATTTTCTTGATGAATAATGGGGTTATCAAAATTAGGACCATATTATTCATAGGATTACTTTTTTTGAATGTAAATTTCACTGGAATTATTTATATCTACTCTCAACATCTTCTATTATTGAGCTTTGTTTAAAAGGGATACCTTTACGAATTATTATTGCGACCCTCTTGAATATGTGTAAATGAAGAGTGTTATACTTTGGAAAAATCCATTGGCTGTTTAACTATACTGTGTGTTCCTTTTTTAAGGTGTGTCTCTGTGGAGAAAAATAATATCAGATTTCAATCTATCCTTATTGAGCCTTAAACCTTACCACTTTTTAATTGGTTCGTTAATTCCCTTAAATTCCAACTACGAAGGTGTTTCAATCACCCCTATCTTGTATTTATGTTCAGTACATGTTATTTATGGTGGTTTATAATGGAGTAGAGGTCTCACTCATCTAACCCAATCCTATACCCAAGCCATAGATCGATGATAATTTAATATCTTGTGTCTTTGTCTTATACACTCGTCTCTTTTAAAACAAACTTATATAATACCAATCATACTTAAATCTATATAATATGAATAAGAAAATACATAAAATAAAAGTAATAATAAAAAATGGAGTAAAGTAAGTGATGTTAGAAAAGTGTAAGGGGAAAAAAGTGACAACAACTATAATTAGTGCATTGCGTATTAGTGTAAGCACTACTTGGGCGTGGTTATTATATGCGGACTTACGTGAAAAAAAAATAAAGATGTTAATAGTTACAGCTCCGTTTTTGCCTTAAGGGCTATTATATGTCGGGTGGGGGTATTGAATTGATTATTATTAATAAGAATATTATATATCAAATATAGTTGTGTCAAGCACTATATTAGGAGCTTACATACATTTTTTAAGTGGTAGTTAATTCAAATACGGATTATTAATAATCCATCCATCCCTCTTTGACCCCAAGATAGGAGTCATGTCCATTGTTCCTCCTCCTTCCCTGCAGATCCTCCTTCAGTTGAAGCCTCCTCCTTTATGTGGTGTGGGCAGTATCATCTGGTAAGTGATCAATATATTCAGTATTCTTCAGAGTCATCTACTTCTTCCTCTACTTCTTCCTCTTCCAGTTTTCTTCTGAATGTTTCGAGCGGAAACTCAATGCTTCTGTATGTTTTGGTGAAGTGGATGCTCCGTGGTATCATTAAGTTACTCTTAAATGTTGCCGGGTACATGCTGGCATATCTCAGATTCTTTATGTTCGTCAGGGTTACTCTTGTTTCTGGAAATAAAGATCTTCTTTCTTGGCCACTTCCGCAGGGTAATCTCTGATAGATTCTGATGTTGTCACCTAATATGGTAGATTTTTTTACGTTTAAATTTGTTTTATGATCTTCATCTATCTTCAAAATAACATGATCGTAAGCAACTTCAAAATCATCTGGTCGCTTGGGGGAGCATTCATCCTAGGGGGTAGTCTCAATGCCCTGTGTGCTCGGCCTGCAGGGGGTTCTTGGTCCAAGTTCAGAATTATCTTTTAGGGGTTTTGCAGCAATAATTGTTCGAGGGTCTTGTGTCCCCTCTTGGCCGTCACTCAATCAAACTATACCAAGTTTCTGACGCTGTGACGTCCCTCCAAGTAATTTTGCATTTTCTCAGTTATTTTGTGTAATGTAATTCTGTTATACGTTTGTTCACGGCAAGACGCTTCTCGGCTGATTCAGTCATTATTTTATTGCATCATTTTTATTGGTTAGTGTGAATTTAATAGGTTCTAACTTGGTTAGCCCAGCAGCACTCCATCTCACCAGTTTTATGGTTTAAGTATCCAAAGGTTGTTGAAATCAGTACCCGCTTTAGCTTTCATTTCGTCCATCAGAGTACTTTTGCAGTTGTATATACTTCTTTTTTGATACTTCTTTCAAATTTTCAAGAGCTCCAAAATATCAGCTCTTAAAGTTTCTTTATGTCCTCTTTATCTTCTGTTTTCCTATCCTTAAGCATTTGTTTTAGCTCACCCCTAATAATTTTTTTGAGGTCTTCACATACTTTAATATATCTTCCTGGGAAGGACACTCAAACTCGAGCCCGCGCTCAGTGAGGCATACTTCATTTCTCAGGTTTTTCCCTTGGTGGGGGGGGAGCGATACATCGACATTTTCTTAGTAAAGTCGCGCGCCTGATTACGTCACACCTTTTTAACGTACCGGCACCATTCACACCCGTTCTCCCGCGGTGGTTAGTTTCAGTTAACCATTTTATCCCCTGTTTAGAATTCATGCAAATTTTTTTCCAGGCGGGTAACTGCTATGCGAGCACAATTTCCACTCACTCACATCCAGCGCACACCGGAAGTCCCAAATTTCACTCCATTCTGCGCCACACCTGCGCCAAGTCCCCCCCACCACCACCTCACCCCCCCCCTCCCCCCCCCCTCGGCCATGAAAGCCCCTCCCCCCCCCCCCCCCCCCCTCTCCCCCCGATGCCCACCGATCTATACCTCCCATAATTTTATTTACTTGGTTTGCTCTGACGCAACCTCTTATTGCTCCAGAGAAAAAAAACCTAGTTTATCCAATCTAATTCAGACTACATTCTTGTGAATATCTCGGTTGCACTCTCTCTAAAGCCTGCAACTACCAAAAGGATCTAGAAGTGTTTTAAGTAACAAATATGCACACAGGAATGCACACATATTACAGCTGGATCTAGACACAGATGTATAGGACAGACACACACCACACAACACAAGCATCAAGGCACACAGAGACAGACGACAAATACACAAACACAATCAAAACCACGTTCACACAACTTTATGTTTCATTGAAATTTTGTTATCTTAGTCAATGAATCCTGCTGTGATTTGTATGTTGTGCGTTTTATTTCATGACTTGGCATGTGACTATTGAGGAAATACCAATGGCATCTATCAGCAACTTTCATAAATATGGCATCAATTACTGTGGAATATTCCGCCATTGTTGACATCCACGTGAGCCCAAAGAAAGAGTTTCACTTCTTTAATGTTCTTGGAGCAAACGTGAGTGCCTTCTGCAGTTGAAGATGATCTGATCCTTCATTCTATTCTTTGAACTTCTATCTGGCATTCAAACAATATTAAAGAGCTAATCTAAAGGTAATTGCCCCATGCATTATTTGGTTTGACAAATGTGCTGGGAGAAACTCAGTGGGTGCAGCAGCATCAACGGAGCAAAGGAAATAGGCAACTTTCGGTGATACTCTGCTTCTGATGATGTAGGGATGGGGGAGGGGGGGGGGCGTGTTTGCTCACTGGTTGTCGGATAGTTCTTTTAACGTGTTCGTGCGGTGGTCCAAGTTGATTGTTGTTTTTTTTTTGTTTGGGGTTGTGTTGTTTTTTGTTGTTTTTTGTTTTTGTTTTGATTTTTGTTGTTGTTTTTGTTGTTGGTTTTGTTTTTTTTTTTTTGTTTTTGTTTTTTTTGTTTTTTTGTTTGGTGTGTTTTTTGTTTGTTGTTTTTTTTTTTTTTTTTTGTTTTTTTGTTTTGTTGTTTTTTTTTTTGAGGTTTTTTTGTTTGTGATTGTTGTTTTGTTGTTTTGGTTTGTTTTTGTTTTGATTTGAATGTTTTGTTTGATTTTGTGTTGTTTTTTTTGAAAGATTTTTGGTGATTGTTTGATTTTTTTTTGTTTTTTTTTGTGTTTTGTTTTTTCTGTTGTTTTTGGATTTTAGTTTCTCTTGGTGCGTGTTTTATTTTTTTTTATTTTTTTTGATTGATTTTTTTGTGTTGATTTTTGATGTTTTGTTTTGTGATTGTTTTTTTTTTTGATGATTTTTTTGTTTTTTTTTTTTTTTTTTTGATTGTTGTTTTTTTTGTTTTGTTGTTGTGTTTGTTTTTTTGATTTTTTGGTGTTGTTTTGTTTTTTTTTTTTTTTTTTTGTTTTGTTTTGTGTTTGTTTTTTTGATTTTGAGTTTTGTTGGTTGGTTTTTTTTTTGTGATTTGTTTGTTAGTTTGAATTTTTTTTGTTTTTGATGTGTTTGTTTGAAATATTGATGATTTTTTGTTGATTTGTTGTTTGTTTTGATGGATTTTTGTTTTGTTTTTGTTTTGTTTTTTTTTTTTGATTTTTTTTGAAATTTCTGATGTTGTTTGATGTTTTTTTGATTGTGTTTGTTTTATGTTGTGATTGTTGGTTTTTTATGTTGAGGTTTTTTGTTGGTTTATTTGTTTGATTTTTTTTTTGTGTTGGAAGGGGGGGGGGGGAAAGGGAAAGAAAGGAAAAAAGCTTTTTCCCAGTCTGAAGAAGGGTTTTCGGGCCCGATATACGTTGACCATTCCTTGCTCCATTGATATTGCTTGCACCCGCTGAGTTTCCTGCATTTTGTCTACCTTCGATTTTCCAGATCTGCTGTTCCTTCTTAAAACAACTAATTCGATTTTTATTACATACCCGAGCGATGGTGTTATCTCAGGTTATTTTGAGTGGTGTTCTTCAGAATGAAACATATTCAAGGTTACTCACCTCCTTTTCGAAAGGGGAGGATCACTGATTTCAACAATCATTATTTGTTGGTGTTTTACTCTGTAAAAAAAACATTTGCTTGAAAGTGTATTGAGTATGAACCCCTGGTATTTAAGTGTAGGTGTTTAGTTTTACGAAATTAAGTTCTTGTTGAAAAAGCTTGGTGCACTAGAAAATTCCGTCAATTAGTAGCAGTATGGGCTTCTTTTATTTTCTTCACCATAAATAGTGAATCTAGCATTTGAAGTGAGAGGAGCTTGTACTGTTAGGGACAGCTAAAGGCTCTAATAATGTCCCAGTGCCTCGTTTAAAAAAGATCATCGGGTAACAAATTTACCACCAGGGACTAATGGCACATTACATTGCCTGCTTTTTTGAAGTTTGTCTTCATTCCCTAGATCAGTTATATAAGGAAACGGGGAGACTATTATCGATGGGCAGGAATGTCGGCATATGATTCAGGTGCATGGGTGGTGTAGCATTTTTATTTGCTTTCACTTGCTCCTGGATCAAAACACTCAACGCTTCTCAATGCCTCCAGAAAGTTTTCTGCGTTTGATCTTTTGTGTGGTTAAGTAATTCCCAGTGTTGAAGGAAGTTATCCTTTTTTCCTTGCAAGCTTTGTGAACATTTTTGAATCATTTAAAAATAAATTGGAGAAGATTGGTATAGTAAATGGATGGGGCATGTGAGAAGACACATTTCGGTCCGTGGAAGTTGGTGAGTGTGTTTAGAGCCTTGATACTTAGGCTATTGCCCTGTGGAAAGGACACTGATTTTTTGGTGATCATGCCAGTATGTTGAGGGTTCTTGCAGAGACAGAAAATCTCCAATGTTATAATAATACCAAAATATCTATAAAGAATAACCTACCGATTTCGAGTGCAAAAACACTCAGAAGTACTTAGACCAACCATAAATAGTCCATAAGAAGATCATTGTTGAGGTTAATGTTGTGCAGTTGTTACCTGCGGAGGAAAGGACAGTGTCAATCACCCTCTGTAATCCAAGGTATAGGAAGGAACTGTAGATGATGGTAATATAAACCGAAGATAGACACAAAGCTGGAGTATACTCAGCGGGACAGGTAGCATTTCTGGATTGAAGAAGGGTCTCAACCCACAAACATCACCATTCCTTCTCTCCAGGTTGCTGTCGTCCTGATGAGTTACTCTAGTTTTTGTCATTTCTCTTTGATATCAATCTTTGCATTAACGCTTTCAGAAATGGTAAAATATCCCTACGCAGGGTTTCCATGTCTTTGGAATTTGTAAGAAAAATCCAATTCCAAACTGTAATATAGCAATTCAGCATATCAACACCATAGGATGTGTTAGATTGTGAGTGTATGCTAGAACAAACCTATGAATTGCTGTTTTATTCAAATTTCACTTGAACTCGAGCTCTCATCGTTCTTTTCAAATTTTACGAATTTCACTCACAGACATTGTGAAATAAATTTACATTTACCACAAAGTTAATTACTATGAAACTGGCAGTACATCAATGATATATTAAGGGAATCAATATGAACTTTTCTTTCTCTTTCAGGGATATTATATCAGTTCACTTTACAGAACTGGGATCATTGTTTTCCTTGTACTTTGGAGTCACTGAGTGTTTCTGTGGAAGAACCCGAATGCCCGCAGAGGCGCGTCATTACGATGCAGGCTTGCGAAGCACTATACTGGGCAGGGCACGTCGCTCCCACCAGAGGTAGGTTTAAAACTCCATAGTAAATTATTCTTACCTGTTTTTGATGTTCTGCAGGAACCTTTCATTCCACCAGTAGTTCAGGCCCGGATGCTCGGGGGGTGCGACGAGGGAACCTGCTAGGGGCTGTGGGGAAAGCCCGGTCCTAAGTGGAAGCAGGCAGCTGCAGAAATGTCGGGCTCACAGAGTTCAGTCACTGATAATATGGTCGTGACTTCAGAATGATGGGTTCCTGGGGAGTGGGGAACTGCAGTAGCGTGCAGTTTTAGACTGCAGTGGCCCACGATTGGGCAGAAACTGGCCAGATTGGTCAGTGACTTTTCAAAACACTGGGTTCCCGGGAGGAGAACTCCAGCAGAAGTGCAGTCTCACACGTTAGACACAGTGGCCCACGAATAAAAGGGCTGAAGGCTGACCGAACGGTCAGCGGGTTGCCGTGGGGGGTTTCCCCTTGGTAAGGCAACAGCGCTAGGTTTCCCCGGGGAGGGAGTAACCTCGCTGCAATGCAGTGATCCAGACTGCAGTAGTTATAAGATAGGGGGGGAACGACCATATGCGTCATCCCTGATGCGAGAGGGTTCCCTCGGGTATGATAATATTTTAGGTTGACAGGTGGTGCCCTTGTGGAAAGGAGGTTCCATCCAACTACTTGATTATACCCCATCTGCATGAGTTGTGATAGTGCCAGGCAGATGGGTGAGCTGTGCCAGCAGCACCTTTTTTTTGCTTTGGGTTGCTCTGGGATGTTGATTCTAGGTAATGATGAGCATTATAGTTAGCCTGAGCCAGCGCACCTATTCCACAGGGCTGCTTTATGGGATGCTGAATCTATGGCATTGCCAGGCATATGGATAAAGCCCAAGTCAGCAGCCACTATTGCACAGGGCTGATTGAAGGGATGCCAAATTCAAGGAATACCGGGCATATGTCGGGCAGCACTATTGCACAGGTCTGCTGTCGGGAAACCGGGCATAAGGATGTGCCCGAGTCAGCAGTACATATTGTTCAGGGCTGCTTTATTGGATTGCCGAGTCTATGGCTTGCCGCGAAATGGGTAGCCGAGCCAGCAGCACCTTATTCACATGTGGGCTGCTTTGTGAGTTTACCGAGAGATGGGCAGTGCCGGCCTATGGGTGAGGCACATCAGCAGCGCCAGTACAGGGCTGCTTTATATTGAGGCCGAGGTATGGCAGCACGGCATATGGGTAACCATGCCTAGCAGCACCTTGTAGCAGGGCTGTTAATGTAGGCAGCATACATTGTAGAAGGGCTGCATAATGTTTCCCTCATGGTGAGGTGAGATTCCTGGGGCAGTTGTTCTTACACGTAGTTCTACAGCAAGGGGTTCCATTTACAAGTGGATTAAAATTTACACTTGGTTGAACAATACTCCAAATGATCATGACACGCTTCATCAATTAGAGGCATCTAACCATGTAAATTGGATTACGTAGCATTCTAAGCAGGCTGAAATTGGGCCAGAATTGTGTTTAGGTAAGAACATTACTTTGACCGGGGTGCCCTCAGATGGGTTCTAAAATATGGGCAGGACTTGTCTTTTGTTGACAGGTCAGTTTTATGGCTAGAATTGTGTTTTGACAAATTATAAATTAGCAGAACAGGTTCACATTATTATGGTCTGGTTGTCTTATAAGACTGGCTCGGAATCGGGCCAGAGTTTGCCGTTCAAGGCGGAACGCGAAAGGATGACAGCCGTGCCTGGTTTATTTATGAAAGATGGCTGTTGAACATCTGGAGTCATTAGTGGTGTCCTTTCAGTTTCTTTGAGAATTTGCTGGAGGCATGGCTGTGTTGTAGGCTCGATATCGGACAATCCACGGGTGCAGTCTCAAGGCATGTTTGAGAATATTGGGCTCCTGCTAGTCAATTGATGTTGTTTTCATATTGAATTGTTTGGAGATGTGGCTGTGAGCATATCCAACACATATAAGCTCTACGAGTCTGTATAGTCTGACGTCGGGGCATTGATGTTGTCGGCCAATTTGTGAGGGCTGCCACAGCGCGCCTTATAGGAGGGCGGTTTAGATGCGGCTTCCTCATGAAGGAGGAGAGCTACCGTGTCTGATGGTATAGCCATGAAACATTCGAAAGGGGATACGGTCATGTGGCAGAGATCATTACTGACAGCAAGATTTGCCACCTACAACACCGCTAGCAGGGGGCCATTAGTCGCAGATAGCCGACTCTGTTCATCAAGCATGACCTATTCAACAGGCAATCTGCAGGATGAAGGTAAATGGTTCACTGAAGCTGGAAGCAGCATGAAAGCTGGCCTGAGGTTCCATGCATTTCTATCAGGTTCATGATGATTTTCATTGGATATTCTCAATTGGCTCATGTCGGCGTCTAGTCAACAAGATTGGAGTCCTTAGGTCTGTTAAAGCTTTGTTGTTTTAAACTGCAGTCTAATCATTAAGACTAATTGGCAATATAATAGATTGTGGTTAAGCTATGCAAGTGGGTGAATTGAAAATCATCCTAAATGGAGAACTCTAAAGTACCTTGTGGGTCTTGGTCGTTACACTTTGCTATTATCAGCTGAAACTGCCAAGTTGCAATGTTGGATAGACATTGTTCTGCATTGTTCCAGTAGGTTAATCAGAAATATCTTATTATATTGCCCATAATGATGCCTAATGGACTAGAATATGAAATGCGAATATCATCTCTGGTTTAGGGAGCTGGAAGAGATGTGCATGAGTATGCCAATTCTTCATTATTGGTGGTCAAATATCTATAGTCCCAACGCATTTGTGGTTATGACTAATTGAGCGGATATGTATACCTGCAAGCTCAACTTCATGTTGACACCGTTATGATGGTTGGCATAGGTATTGTACATGTGGGTCAATCACGTTAAAGTGGTTACTCATCTCGCTGGCCACTGGAGTAACATAGGTATAGGTCAATGACAACACAGAATGTGTGTTGAATCACACCGAATGTACCTATGTTGTTTCATCGTAGTCACAGGTTGGCAAAATAAGTCGGTCATACCTAGTGGAGTATGATACATTCTCCACTAAAAGAGAAGGAAGGTCTTTTGTGTCGTCATCTATTGCTTTCATTAATCGGGGCTTCATTAAGTCATTAAGAGCTGTTTAGGTTCCTATTGTGTGATGCCTATGCAATTTTGATTTCCGGTTGTCGGGACTATAATATAAACTTATATGGTTATTTTGAACGTAACTTGCTGGTGCGCTGTGGCTTGAAAAATCGCAATTGCATGTTAAACAAATTATGTTCTGCAGTTTTCTATAGACTGCTATACGGCTGGGGTTGTTACATCAGTCCTTGTTTATGTTCGTGTGTGCGTTAGCACCAAAAAAGCTGACTTTCTTTCGCAGGAGATGGAAAGCGATTTGTTGGGGGAATGTTTTCTGTTGCATTGAAGGATGGTACAAATTATGATGTTTGGAGTTCATTTTTTTAAATGGTCTTGTCCAATAAATTAAGTCGTACGGCCATGTACTGTGCCAACGTGCCTTCTCACTTGTATTGGCTGAGCAAACAGAGCTTCCTGTCGGGTCACCCTGGTATTAGTTGGGTAAGCAGATCTTTAACACAATGTTCCTAGGGTACAAAGACAATGCAGTTATGGATGTCAATCATTGTGTGAAACACTAGTTCACCATAGTGTTAATTTGCGACGCACAAGTGGTTCGTCTGTAAACATTAAAAATAAAATATTTATGTTATAATCATTTAAGCAGAGCTGATGGGTGTCAGATCTCAAAATAGTTCAGGCATACCCAGGGACCTTTGGTAAATGAGGACACACATTTAGAACCCCTACATAAGGGCACTGTGGCTCTGAACTAGACTATGTGTTAGTCACAAAAAATTATAAGATAGTATTGTTCATGGTCCACTTCCAGAGGATAATATGGACTTTGTTTTTGTAGGAGGAGATATCTGGTCTGTTTTCACTCTTCAGGGATGCTTTAACATCAGCAGCAAGGGTCTTACAGCCCACCCCTTGGACAGTAATAACGCTTGCAGCATGGTCAGTGAACAATTTTCAAACAATAATAATAAATCCCTTACTAGACATGGGTATTTGTCAACTATATTTTCTTGAATTATAGATCCATCGAGTATAGGTGGGATATTATGATACTTCATTAATACATCGGCATGTTGGAATCATATGTCAGGACTGTATGTATACAGTTGACTTGCAAATGTTTTCATACCCCTTGAACTTTTCCACATTTTGTTACGTTACAAGCACAAACGTATTGTATATGTTATTAGGATTTTATTGGATTGACCAACACATTGTGGCGCATAATTGTGAGTGGAAGGAAAATGATACATGGATTTTCAAATCGTTTTACAAATAAAATAAAATGAAAAGTGTGGGTGCAAAAGTATTCTGCCCCATTTACTCTGATACCCTAAATAATATCCAGTGCAACCAAATTTGCCTTCATGAAGGCTCTAATTAGGATATTAGAGTCCATTGTGTGTATCTAATTTGCAGTATAAATACAGCTGTTCGTGAAGGCCTCAGAGGTTTGTTAGAGAAATTAGTTGAACATAACAATGTTCCTTGGGTTCATGAAGCCCATGAACACACCAGACCGGTCAGGGATAAAGTTGTGGAGAAGTTTCAAGAGGATTAGGTTATATAAAAATATCCCAAGCTTTGGAACAACTCACGAGCAGCGGTTCAACCATCATCCGGAAACTGGAAAGAGTATGGCCAACTGCAAATACCAAGACATGGCCGTCCACCTAATCTGATATGGCCGGGCAAGGAGAGCATTGCAGAGAAGCAGCAAGAGGCCCATGGTAACTCTGGAGGAGCTGCAGAGATCCACCGCTCGGGTGGGAGATCTGTCCACTGGACAACCTATTAGTCGTGCACTCCACAAAAATTGGGACTTTAGGGAGAGTGGCAAGACGAAAGCCATTGTTGATAACAATGCCATAAGAAGTCCCTTTGCAGTTTGCACAAGCATGTGGGGGACACAGCAAACATGCTGGAGGATGGGTTTTGGGGGGCTCTGGTCGGATGAGACCAAAATTGAAGTTTTTGGATAAATGCAAATACGGCTATGAGTGGTGGAAAACTAACAGCCACATTTCACCATGACCACCACCATCCCCACTGTGAAACATGGTGGTGGCAGCATTCTGCTGTGGGGGATGCTTTTTTCAGCAAGGATCAGGGAAGCTGGTCAGAGTTGATGGGAAGATGGATGGAGCCAAATACAGTGGCATCTTGGAAGGAAATACCTGTGGAGTCTGCAAAACGGCACTTGAGACTGGGGCGGAGGTTTACACCTTCCAGCAGGACAATAACCCTACACTTACAGCCAGAGCTACAATGGAATGGTTAGATTAAAGCATATTCATGTGTTTAGAAATGGCCCCAGTCAAAGTCCAGACCTCAATCCAATTGACACTCTTGGCAAGACTTGCAAATTGCTGTTCACAGACGCTCTCCATCCAATCTGACTGAGCTTGAGCTATTTTGCAAAGATGAATGGGCAAAAATTTCAGTCTCTAGATGTGCCAAAGCTGGTGGAGGACATACCCAAAAGACTTGCAGTGTAATTGCAGTTGAAAGGTGGGTCTTCAAGGATTTGACTAGGGGGGCTAAATTTTTGCACGCCACACTTTGCAGTTTTTTTTTGTAAATAGAAATTTGGAAACATGTATAATTTTCTTCCCACTTCACAATTATGCTCCACTTTGTGTTGGTCTATCACATAAAATCCCAAAAAAATACAATGTACGTTGGTGGTGGTAACGTGACAAAATGTGGAAAGCTTCATGGGGTATGAATAGTTTGAAGCCACTGTATATTTGTGATGAAGAGTTGTGGCTGTGTAGACTCGTTTCTCAACAGCGTGAAATCACAGTGCTGTGACATCTTCACGGAATCATACGTGACCTCCGAAGTAAAACTAGTAGATTAAAATGAAGTAGTACCCTGTTTGAAGTTTGTACTTTATTTTATGAGGAGTTTACGATGAGGGATTACGTTCCCTCCGCTCCCAACCTTCATAAAATATAATCTGGTAGTTATAGTTTCTGTTACTTACTATTATATTTCGTCACTATTACTGTAATCACACCGGTGTTTGAGATTGTCGCGCTTGCGGCAGTTGGGGTTCTTCATGTAATCCCTCAACATAAATCCTCAATAAAACAAAGATCAAACTTCAAACTGGTAAGCTCAATTTAATTTTATCTTATATTAGTTTCAGCTCTGTCATAAAATTGTAGCGGTCACCAAAACAGAAATAATTAATTTATTGTGTTTTGTTGTAATATTATGTTAAATTCTGCTCTTTTCGATGCTCGTGTTTGTGTACACCATTTTAAGAGAGACCTTATTTGCATCCTTATTGTGCACATTTCATACCTAGAAAAAATTGGGAAGTCATTTCCAGGGGTGGTAGATTGCAACCTTCACATGGACGACCTTTTCGACTAATGCAATCAAACCCTGCGCGCCCCCCCCCCCCCCCCCCCCCCCCCCCCCCCCCCCCCCCCCCCCCCCCCCCCCCCCCCCCCCCCCAATCAAATAAGATCAAATAGAACAAGTGTCCTGCAACTTTAGGGTGTGCAACTCCCTATGCCAAGAAGAAGAAAAAGTCATTTCTGACCAAACAAGGTACTTTTCAACTTTGTGTTTTTGTTGATTTTGTACTTCTGGCAAAATTAGATTCCGCTAGGGAAACTAGAAATATAAATGATTTGTTAATTAAAATCCTGGCGATATCTTGAATATCAAAAGAACTGAGCTTGCAATCGACATTTCCCCAAATATGTCTAGAGTCTGACCAGAAAGATAGGGAATCAATATGTAATGCCATTACAAAGGTTCCAGAGCATCAAACATCAAAAATTCACTTGCAAAATAATCACCCTATTCAATAAGCCAACCTCCAAATATATCTAGTCTTTCCCACCTTTACAATTATTATCAGGAACAATAATCAAGCATGGTGGTATAGTGAATGATGGAAATATTAAACTGTAGGTTGCACGTGAATAACAATTAATAAAGATAACATATGATCCGCTTAAATGTTTCATATAACCAGACATGAGCTTTAATAAATTAACATCTGTTTTCATATTTGAAGTTAAATGAACTAATATAGCTATAGATAAATCACAATCAGATGCAAAGTAAACACAGGGCTAGGCTAATAACCTTTTCTGTGTAACAGATGTTTAATCCAGTAATATGCTGCAGCGTGATTATTCTTATCTTACTGCCGTAAGTTTATCAAATTGCTGACCATTACACTCATACATTAAATCATCTTTCCACCATGACAATCATTTCAACACAAATATATTACATACACAACCCATTACTTATCCAATTTTGTCGCTGTTTTTGTAATTAATGCGAGTATGAGTATATATCTATATTAAATAGTAGAGATATCGTTTCATTAGCGGATCAACGATAAATTTGATAGTGCTTGTATTTTGTATGCAGGGGCTTTAAATAGTTTCAGATTTTATCTCGTACATTGTACTTTAATCTAGGTGAATACTATATGTAAAGACATATACTTTCTACAATTATTATTCGTACGTTTTTATCATGTAATCTTAGATTAACCTGGTAGTTATTATATCTGACACTTCTTATGTATGTCAGAGCCCGTTTCTTTATAGCTTCTTTTATTTTAAAAATTGTTTATCCAAAATAAAATTTTTAAGTGATGAATCTATAGTGAATCAAGATGGCGAGTTTGGGCTTTTTTTTATATTTGAAATTTTCTTAGACTGGTGTAGACCTCCTTGATAGCTTGGTTGTAAATTTATTTATTGTTTGTGTTCATTTTTGGTCACCTGTAATATTTGGGTGTTTAAAGTTGTTTGGATTTAATTTTTATTTGTAGTAAAGTACGTTTTTTGTTAGATATAGAGAGTTTTGTCTAGAATGTCTATCTATTGTTGAGTTTGTGTGTGCTGTTTGAACCATATACATTTGATACAATAGAGTATTAGTTTGATTTTTAAACCAGGTACGAGATCCTAAGTGCAGCGCGCCGCTATTTAAGTGAGTGTTGAGCTTGTTCATTTTTACATTTTATACTAATCAAAAAAGGGGGAGAATTAATTTAAAATTTGCATGATCTTCATTAGAATTGTGTTTTATGTGGAGTAGAGACGCAGGTATCTCATTGATCATTGGAAATGTCATTGAATCTGAAAATAGTTTTCGGTGTCTAAAG
>CM069143.1:16858744-17065009 GCA_035221665.1 Okamejei kenojei
ATATATATTTATATATATATATATTATTTATTATATATATATTTATATTTATGAACTTTGTATCGCTCTCTCTTCCAATTAATAATATAAGGGAGCAGAGCGACACCATAAAAACTTTACGGAAGTCCATAAGAATTTTTCTACCACCTGTTGGTGGTCTGTTTTTAATTATATCTTTATTTTTGGATATTATAATATCACTTTTTGTTTGTTAAGTATCTTTTCATGACTAACTTTTGGTCTTTTTCAAGGTCTATTCTGAAGGGGATGCAACAAAACTTAACAGCTGGGGATGTCCATCCTCCACCTAGAGTTATGAGGTTCTTGGTTGCACCATATTGAAGTAAAGGTATTAACATGATTTTACTTCGGAGTCACGTGAGTGGACTACGTGAATCGACTGTGGATGTTCTCATGTAGGCTGCAGGGATAGTACACAGCAGCAATATATCACTATTATAAGGAAGTGGGAGCAATTCTGCCTACAGCAGAATATTGTATATCACACTGCAGGGATCACGGTCGACGTATTGAGGTTTTTGTCAACTCTTTATTTCGACCAAAAATTAAGTTACAATGCGATCAATTCAGCCAGAAGTGCTCTGTTTCTTATTTACCTATGAATGCAGAATTACATACAGTAGGGACAACATCCGTTAGTTTCACGATTCATGAGGGAGTTTTCAATTCAATCCTCCTAAACCCAGGTATACGGTATTTGGAATGTGAGTGAGGTTCTTATGGTTCTTCGCCAGAGGGCTCCGGTTACAAGCCTATCTATAGCCAAATTAAACTATTAAGGTGGCCTGCTTATGGCGTGGGGTTCAGCTCAACGTGTACAAACATTGCAAAAGCTACGGCTAGATAGAATGCATGTGTCGGCAGATGCCATTATATTTTATGTCTATGATTTGCTTAAACATAATAGAAGAGGCATGACAGGATGTAAGATTGTGTTTTCAGCATACCCCGCAGATGATCGCTTGTGTGTAGTCTCACATTTATCTCGTTACATTGAGATTACTAAACCTCTGAGAGGAATAGAGTTCGGCTTTGTTTATTAGTCACAAAAAAAACCACACAGTAAAGGGTCGGTGCAAATAATTTCAAGGTGGCTAAAGCAGGTCCTGGCAAGTGCTGGATTTGATACTGATAAATTCAATCTCATTCCACCAGGGGGGCATCAAACTTCCGCGGCAAGGGCGAGGACGTGCCAATAGACCATATCCTCGCGGCCGCAGGATGGTGCAGTGAGCTACTTTTCAGCGGTTTTATCACAAGCCGATTCCAAGGGCTCGGGGTGTTTGCTGATTCTGTTTTGAGTATCTGTTATAGTTTCCCCCTGAGTTTTTAGAGGGGTTTGTTATGATTTTGTTTGTAAATAAATGTTATTCATTTAACAATGTTATTATTGATGCATGATTGATTGCATAACGACTTTTGAGTCAATCCAGGCAGTGTGAACGTCGGATTTGGGTCTGAGGCGTGAATTCACAGTGCTTTGAAGTCTTCACGTAGTCACTCACGTGACTCGAAGTAAAATAGTAAGATTAATCAAGAATTACCAGTTTGAAGTTGGATCTTTATTTTATGAGGAGTCGAGTTGAGGGACTACGTGCCCCCCCCCTCCGCTCCCACCCTCATAGATCTCATCTGGTAGTTCTAGTTTTATCATCTTACCATTACATTCAGCTGTTAGCTGTGTGAATTCACTCCGCTGCTTGAAGATTGACGCACCAACGGCTGTACGGGCTTCTATTCAGTAGTCCCTCAACTCGACTGCTCATAAAATAAAGATCAAACTTCAAACTGGTAAGTTCTCATTTAATCTTATTATTCCATAATGCAAGACGATAAACAAAAGAAAAACTGGAGGAATCACGTTCTGTAGTTGGAATATAAGGGGCGCTAATGAACAATTAAAAGTGGTAAGATCTTTGCCAATTAAAAGCCTTAAACAGTGACATCATTATCTTACAAGAGACGCATTTGAAATATCAACACAGATAAGATGAAGGTAAATTGGATTGGGCAAACATACTACTCTTCATTTACTTCTAAATCTAGAGGTACGGCTATTATCATTTGTATAGGGGTATACCATTTAAATTAAAGAATACTATATGCAGATAGAGTGACAGGGAGGTATGTCATAGTCACGGGCGAATTTATTCTACTCCACTTACTTTAATAAATATTTATGCTCCTAATTTTGACCACCCCCCAATTCTTTACTAAAATTTTGGATACAATTACAGAACTTAACTATCAAAATGTGATAATAGGGGGAGATTTCAATTAAGTTTTAGATCCATATCTGGATAAATCAGCAAAACAAAAAAAGGATTTAACATAAAATCTAAAACTAGTGAACTCCTAAATACATACATGAAAAATACCAACATAACAGATGTATGGAGGATCGCTAACCCAGTAGGTAGGGAATATTAATTTTATTCAACGGTACATAGAACATATTCACGTACTGCTTACTTCTTAGTGGACACGAAACTAATTCCATATACATATAATTCTAAATATCATTATAGTATTATTTCTGACCATTCCCCGCTAACTTTTTTGTTTAAAATTTGATGGAATCCCTGATAAAAAATCATTTTGGAGGTTTCACCCCCAAATCATAAACAATTCACAAGGATGTACATATTTAAAAGAGCGGATGAAATCCTTTTTTGAGACAAATGATACACCAGATATTTCACCCTCGTTGTGGGAAACTTTTAAGGCATTTATTAGAGGAACGATAATCTCATATCAAGCTTTCCAAAATAAAAACAATAACACTGAACAATTGCAGTTAGAACAAGAAATTAGACAATTAGATTTAGAAAATGCAAAAGAACCAACTATAGATAAACATAATAAGATAACAATACTAAAATATAAATTAAATAAAATGTTATCGGCCAGAATAATAAGACTATTTGAAATTATAAAACAGAAAATTCGAATTTGGTGATAAACCACATAAACTTCAGCACGCAACTGAAAAAACGGGAAACAGAAAATACAATTACTAAAAATTAAATCAGGGGAATTACAATTTTCTAACAGACCGTACATGTTGTAGTTCTAAATAAACAAAGATTATTAATAAAGATTTGCTCAATTTTATCAAAATATCTCCACACACACTCTTCCTCATTACATACATCGAAAACCTCTGCCCCTCCCCCAAATAATACTCAAATTACAAATTTCTTAGACAATTGTAATCTTCAAAATTAAATATGGTGGAACAAGAGGGATTAGGAGCCAGATTACACTACAGGAAATAGAAGAAACAATAAATTTGTTGAAGAATGGCAAAACGCCAGGACCAGATGGCTTTAGTAATGAATTCTATAAAAGATTCTATGAGATAATTTCTCCACCCTTGCAGATTTTTATTTATTCGCTTTTAAAGAAAATAAACTACCAGAAACATTACTGAGTCAACGATTATACTTATACCAAAAAAGGATAGAGATCTAGAAGACCCAGGGCTCATATAGAGCTATTGCATTCCTAAATACAGATCAAAAAATATTAGCAAAGACCCTCCTAGCGAGAACATTGAGTAATATGTTAGCAAAACTAATAAAACCCGGACCAAACAGGGTTATACCAAAGAGATACTCTTTTAACAATTTGAGACGGCTGTCTAATATAATGTACTCACATAATACTGAAGAAGAACTAGCAATTATTTCATTGGATGCAGAAAAAGCTTTTGATCAAGTAGATGGCAATATTTATTCAAAGTATTGCAAAAATTTAACATAGGAGATAACTTTATCTCATGGGTAAATTATTATATATGTTTTTTATGTTTTTTTTAGCCAACAGCTAGAATACTGACTAATAATATATTAACCCCAAAATTCCAATTAGCAAGGGGCAATTGGCAGGGGTGCGTACCATCGCCCCTGCTATTTGCACTAGTGATAGAGCCTTTAGCAGAAAGTATAAGAAGTCATCGAATATTTATGGATATAATACCAAACCACTCAAATAATAATATTTCATTATGTGCAGACGACATATTAATATATATTACAAATTCGCAAATTAGCATACCAAATATACTAAACTTAATAGAGGAATTTGGTTCTTTTTCAGGATATAAAATAAATAGGAACAAAAGTGAAATTATGATGATAAAACCTCAAGAGCGACACATTTGTTGAAATTCCCCTTTAGAATTGCAACAGAAAATTTAAGTATTTGGGCATCCAAATCATAGGAATATGCATCATTACTCAACACAAACTATATGCTTAATAACTAAATTAAATGGGTTGATTAAATTTTCGAAAACACTGCCGATGTCCTTAATAGGCAGAATAAACATGATAAAAACGATCTTCTTACCACAAATATTGTATCTATTTCAATCAATACCAATATACTTCCCTAAAAAATTCTTTAAAAAACTAGACTCTGATATTATAAATTTCATATGGGATTATATAAATCACACAGAATTTTAAAAAAAACTTGTGTAAATCTAAAGAATCAGGGGGACGACTGACACTTCCTAACTGATTATATTACTATTGGGCAGTGAATATTAAAATATATTCTATTGTTGGACAGTTCTGCCCAACAGGTAGATTGGATAAGAATGGAGAAAGAGGGTTGTTCCCCTTATAATATAGGAGCAATCCTTCTTTCCCGATGAAACTGAAATATAATATATAAGAAGAATCCAATTATTCACTTATAATATGAATTTGGAAACAAATAAAAATTAACTTTAAAATTAAGAAAATTATCGCTTCTTTCTCCAATAGCTAATAATCACTCATTCAAACCATCCATTATTGATAAAAAGTTTATCCATTGGGGAAAGAATAGGAATTAAAACGATGGGGAGATATATGTATGAATTGGGAAAACTTTTATCATTTCCAACAATTACAACTAAAATATAATTTGAAAAGTAATCAATATTTCAAATATCTTCAAATTCAAGATTATTTGAAAAAATATATTATTCAAGGATATCAAACTTTAAACTACAGAATATATTGGAGGAAGGAATGAATAGAAAGGCAGAAATCAAGCAATTTAATATCTTACTTATATAATACAATTCTAAATATAGAAACACCAATGACAGAGGCAATTAGAAGGGACTGGGAACAAGAGTTATTGATAAAATTCTGAATGATAGATGGGAAAAAATGTATTATATGTAAATAAATGTTCAATTAATGTAAGACATAACCTAATTCAATTTAAAATTTTACATAGAATATATTATTCGAAAACTAGACTGAAAAAAATATTTTCAAATGTTTTCCCCATCTACGACAAAGTTTAACTCAAAATGCCATATAGCACATTCCTTTGTCACTTGTATAAAACTGTATAAATTTTGGAATGAAATTTTTGGAATGTTTACAAAACTATTTAACACAAAATTGAACCCCAATACAGAACTGATTATCTTTTGATCAATGGAAGAGGGAAGTAAGCTAAACTATAATCCAAGTAAGCTTTTCTTAATTACGGTCTAATAACAGCCAAAAAACTTATACTCAAATTTTGGAAAAACACTACCACACCAACATTCAAAATGTGGATCTCAAAACATGTCTGAAATGCTACACCTTGAAGAAATGAGATTCCTCCTACTAGGCAAAGTAGACCTATTCTTAAAGACTTGGTCTCCTTTTATCAACTTTTTACAAACAGATGGTGCAACATAAGAAATTAAATGGTTTAGAACCGGGTGACGGGATGGGCAAAAATACGAAAATAGGTAGATCTCTCCTAATCTCTCTTTCCTTTACTTTCTCCTTTTCTTTCAATCCTTTTAGCTTCTTATCTCTGTCCTGGATTTCTTTGGCTATTTGTTTCTACTCGCTTGTCTATCTATTCCGACACTCTTTATTTCTTTTTTCTCTCACTATTCTTTTATTGTTAAATCAAAGAACGGAAATATGTATGTATTTATGTGTTAGGCACTTAAGTACCACACCACTGTACTTACTTCTAACAAAAATAAACAAAAATAAACAAAAAAACAACAAAACAAATAAAACAAAAAATAAATAAATAACAAGGCAAATATCTCCATCTTTAAAACCTCCTACATACCGTGTGATAAAATTTTCCATAAAGCAATACATCTGCAGTTCTACAATTTACTTGTTTTCTCTTCTCAACTTTTATTTCTTTGCATTTGAATTTTTTTTTTTGTCTTTAAACTGTCGTGCTGCGTGCTCCGCGGGGCTCCTTGAATCTCTCGAACATGGCGTCGGCCATTACTTCCTCTGGGAGAAGCCGTCGATTCCTCTGGCCATCACGGAAGGCAACCTTTTCTTCGTCTCCCGACCCTCCAAACGGGGCTTTTGGACCTGCTGGGTGCATTTTCTTTTTCTTTCTTTCTTTGCTTCTTTCCCATCTCCTTCGCAGTTTCCCGACTGTCACTTTTTTTCTTTTTTTTTTGGACGGCCGTTATTGCCGCGCGGACGGGGGCTCCAATCTTTGGGCTAGGGTGATGGTCCAGGGCAGCACGGCTGCGGCCTTCTCTTCGTCTCCCGGTGCACCGCCCGCTGCTGGCTCCACAGCCCACCTGGCAGCTCCTAGGCTCTTCGGCGCCTCCACTGCTCGGCTCTTTGCTGGCTCTCTGACTCGTCTCTGCTGCTGGTCCCGCTGCTCGGCTCGTCGCTGGCTCTCCAGCTCACTTGGCTGCTGCTAGGCACTGCTGCTCGTTTCGTCGCTGACTCTCCGGCTCATCTCTGCTGCTAGGCCCGCCTCTCGGCTCGTCGGTTTCTCCCTCGGCCATTCCACCTTTCTTCCTCAGCCGGTCAGCTTCACTCACGCAGCCGGCTTTTTCACTCTGCCGGTCCGCTTCACTCACGCGGCCGGACCCTTCACTCTGCCGGTCTGCTTCACTCACGCAGCCGGACCCTTCACTCTGCCGGTCGGCTTTCTCTCATGACTGGGCTGACTCTTCTTCCGGCCAGGCTGACTCAGTTTTCGTCAGTGGTTTCTCCGGACCTGTCCGTGGCCTACACGGTACTAGGCCCTCACCCGATGTCGATGGCGGCAGCACAGCCCTGGAAAACGTTCCAGGTAAGTTGACCTTTCTTTTCCTTTTTCTTTTCTTTGCATGGAGGCTTGAAGCTTGAGTCCCTCTATATTATTATTATTTTTGTTTTACTTTGACACCACGTAATGTTTGAGACCACGTAAGGCCCTGTTGTGACTAGCACAAAGAAAACACGTCTGCCATCGAGTAAGATAAGTTTAATCTGCAATGACTGAAACTTCCAGAAGGTCACTTGACCTCAGTCACGAGGCACAGGTACATTTGCCAGCTTCTGCTTTTGGCCTCAAGGGGCACTGGCATTTACATTATATATTACATTACATATATTACATATAGTACATTCCAAAGACATCACAAGGACTTTAACATAATGCAAAAATTGGTTTAAAACACGTTATGTTCAGTGGAGACAATCAGAAGTGAGGAGTGCTTGGGACATGCCTTACTTTCCTTTTCTAAGCACATTTTATCAACGATGATATAAAAATCTCAAACTTTCAAATAATCATATGGACGCCTTACCTATAGAAAATGTAAGTAAATATATTCACCAAAGGTTTTCACCTCCTAATTTGACGAATCCAGACGCCATTAAATTGTTTAATAGTCCAAAATACCACATTGCATCACAGTAAGGGGGAAAAAACACAATTCCAGTTTAAAGCACCAAGTATTCAGACTATAGATCTGCCCAAATGCAAAATTTTAAATGTCAGATGACAAAATATCTGGACTGCAAACATATTTGTTCTGTTATTACTTTATTGAATAAAACAATATTAATGAATCGATTGAGGATTTGGCAAATATAACTCAGAAGCTGCACAAATGAATGAGAGAGCTTGTACTCTGTCATTTAGCAATGTCAAAATCGCATTGAAATGTCTCTGGGAATAGAATAGTCCAATCCATAATTACTTAGACTGTAAGGCCTCCATTATCATCACAAACTTTGTGGAAGCTGATGTTATTATCAGTGGCAACTCTACAACAAAGCACCAGTAAAACTGAAATTGATGTAATTTCAACCCAAAAAACACAGAAATTTAAAATGGTCACTTGTGTTTCCAGTATGAACAAAAAGTATTTTTTCTGGTCGAATGGGTATGAGAAGCACTCGAAACATCAGCTGCATTGCTTGAACCCATTCTGCAGTCCTAATCCCTAAATGTGCCAACATTTGGCACTTTTTACCATCACTATCTTAAACAACCTGACACTACAATTGTTCTGTTTTTTTCTAAATTACAATTCCTCATCACACCATTTCCGCATCCTCCAACAAACTGATCGGTCACATGCAACCTAATACCAAAACCTAATTTCAAAGATCTTAGGGACTGCAGGGGTCTTTAGTTCAGCCAATTATTTGATACTTATGCTTTCGGCCTAGATTCATCAGTGGTGTTCAAATAGCCCATTTTATTAAGCTAGTGGCAAACACAGTAGTGAAGTGCCAATCTTCAAGGTTGGTTTCTCCTCAGGGTTGTTCTTCCTACACAGGAGGGAGATCAAAGTTGTGCAGCAACGAAACAGGCCCTTTGGTCCAGATCCCTGATGATGATCCTTACCCACATATGAACCTGCCAGTCCCCATCAGCAATCGCCATTCAAGGGCAAATCAGGCCCGAAATGGCCTGACTGCCTGAAATGCCTCTTCTTCTTGTTTGTTGTACATTGTATGTTGGAATATGATCCACATAGCTCCATCTTCTGTGCCACTGAAAAGAGCATTCTATACACAAAATAGACAACTGTTTCTCAAAGTGAAATAGGCATTTTCAACATGTGTTTCAAATAAAGCTCATGAATGGCCCTTGACACTTCATCAAATTAATAAACTAAAGCACAATTACATTACGGAGTGTCCTTCCAGGTCCCACAAGCAATGTGTCCAAATCATTATTTGCGAAACTTGTCAGATTATTATTGCTGCACTGATACACTGGGCATCCTTAACAAATGGGATATATCCACATTGCCTCAAGGTGAGTTATTTTAAACAAATCTAACACAATGATGTTGTCTGGAACCAAAATAACCCACTTGGTAATTTTTTTAATCAAAATCTGTTTTATTTTCTTCACTCAGCCATCAATATATTTTGAATCCACAGAATTTTAAAGCATGAATGGATCAAGAACAACAAAAAGACAGAAAGAGAGCCTTGTATCATGGTTTCAGAACAACTTAGACGTTAACTCAAAAGTGTTATTTGTTCATCAATGGAAGCAGATTTGAACACAATCCCGAATTCATCAACAGAGCTGCTGTAGGGATGATTGACAGCTTCAAATCCGTTGACATCCATATCAGCAGCAACATAAGCTGACCCCTTCACACTGATACAGTGATCAAGAAAACACATCAGTGTATTCATTTCTTAGATGTCTGAGAAGATTCAGAATACCCACAAGAATTCTCTTGAACTTCTACACTTACGCCGTGCAAAATATTTTGATGGGATAATCTCAGCCTGGTATTTCTGTTAATCATCTGAACTAACAAAATGTGTTGAACGTAGCCCATTCCATCACAGGCTCATTGCTTCCTTCCAGTACTCCATCTTAGATCCATAAGACTGGACGTTTTGTCAAGGATGCCAGCCATCCTGGTTTTCCCTCTCCTTCCTTATCTCTACTGGGAGAAAAAACAAGAGGACGAAACCCCAGATGTCCAAATTTAAAAAAGGCTTCTTCCCCACATATCAGACTGTCAAACCAGTCACCGCTTTCACACCATTTTCCTAGTAGTGCTGCCATGTAATCTTACCCTTAACTACATTTGGTCAGTTATTGCAATGTAGTTGTTTTTTTTTGCATTCTTTCAGAAATCACTACAATTGTTGCACCATTCTGCTGTTGTGCAATTGTGTCTATTGTTACATCATTACCATATCTTGTTTACTCTATAAGCTTCATGCAAACAAGGAATGTTATTGTTCACTGGTGTATAGGATAATAAACTAATCCAAATCTGAATCAGAATCTGATCATTCTAGGGTTCAGTATCAGATATAGAGAACATGCTTTGCATGGTATATTATAAATATACAAATTAAGAGTAAAACTAGGTAACTCAGCCCATTGAGCCTAATCCACCATTCAATGAGATCATGGATGATTTGACTATAACTCTAGTTCCCCATTCCTGCACTCTCCCAGGAACATTTCACACCTTTGGCTATAACAGATGTATCTTTCACGTTGTTTATGGTGGTGTAGTCCTGAACATACATACATTTATGGGTATACGGTGGTGCAGCATTAGAGTTGCTGCCTCATAGTGCCAGAAACCCGGGTTTGATTCTAACTACGGGTGCTGGCTGTACGGAGTTTCAACGTTCTGTCTGTGACCATGTGGACTTTCTCCGGGTGCTCCAGTTTCCTCATACATTCCAAAGAAGTGCAGGTTTGCAAGTTAATTGGTTTCTGAAAATTGCCCCTAGTGTGTTGGATAGAATTAGTGTATGGGTGATCACTGGACAGCATGGGCCTGGTGGACCGAGGGGCCTGTTTCCACGCTGTATCTCTAAACTAAACTAAGTCTGGAAGTCTGCAAGTAAAATAGAATTTTGTTTTGTATCTGCAGCTAATCTTGAGTGGTGAGTGTTCAGGCTATTGCTTTCTGAGGTTACAGGTTTGGCATAATTCGAAATTCTATTAACCTCAAATAAATCAATGCAGTATAATGCATGTCACCACAGCAAGAAATGATGAGGTTATGAGCATTCCCATTCCCAACACCCAGTCCCAATATTTATCCATTAATAATAATGCAACTTCAGGAAATAGATTAACCTTTTGGGACCAGCAATCACTGTTCTATTGGCTTTAACGTAGTGATGGATAAACACATAGGTGGGCCCATGAGTTAAATTCTAAATTGGGGCAAGGCCAACTTTGAAGGTATGAGACAGGAACTCACTCAGGGGAAGGTTCCCAGGGAGTATTTTGCCTCAGTTTTTACCGTGAAAATAGACATGAGGACTCAGAAATTTGGGGCAATCAATGGAAGTGTATTGAGGGAAATCAATATTATGGTCGAGAAGGTGCTGAAAGTCCTGACACATATGAAGGTAGACAAATCTCCCGGGCCTGATCAGATATATCCACAGACTTGTAGGAAGCTGGAGAAAAAATTACAGGTGCCCTGAATGAGATTTACAATTTGTCATTAAATATGGGTGAGGAGCCGGACGACTGGAGTGTGGAAAATGTTGTGCCTCTGCTTTAGAAGGACTGCAAGAAAATCATGGAGGCGGCCGCAATCCGTTCTCTGTATCATAATCCACAAAAATCCACTCTCAAGATAATCAAATTAATTATTTTTTTTGCACAATCATGTCATTAGATCTAAATGATCTATACATTGTGTTATTGTCTATCTATGATCAATATTTTCATACTAAATATCTGACTAAAAACTATGTACTGTTGAAGGAACATTCAATTCCTTCGATTTGGCATAGAAATTAATGACGAAGTGAGATTTAAAAGTCATGTTATATTGTGATTTCCTGTGTGAATGGGATCAGTTTGTTATTTGGATACTTTGGCTATTTACACATTTATTTTTTGTCTTTTCTTAAGAATGGGATAGATGTTTAGATCTAGTAATTGAATTTAGATGAATTTAATTGATTTGATGACACTGATAAATATGAATTTTTTGTTACAATAATATTAAAGTTCTGATCTTGAGAATATCACATTTTTTTAATTTTCAAGGCAGACTGGATGTTTATTACTATTTCCGTCACAACAGTTAATTTTGTAATTAGCTACTTATGTAGGTAATTAACTAATTATAGCGACTCGCTGCCTTATGTTAAGCGTTTCAGGTATCTAAGTTAGATGTAAACTATGCCTTACAATATTTCACTTGAATGCTATTCAAACTCTAATAACTGAACCATTTTCCATTCGTTCTCCCCTTATCATGCGCTTTTTCGCTAAGAAAGTTGTGGGCTTTATGTCAATTGACTGTCCTCGATCGCAGCTTTTGTGTTGAGTTAATGGAAAAGCAATAGGGAACAAGATGGTAATTTCCAAGTGTGAAAATTACCATAACTTTTTTTAGTACTGAAGATATGAAAGTGAATTAGGTATCAAATTAAAGTTATTTTTATGCTTTATCTGATGGGATAAATTACAGGCTTGATTTTTAAAATCTTGAATTTTTTCTCAAGGCATAGTTAGTAAGTTTGCAGGTGATATTAAAGTGGGTAGTATTATAGATAATTAAGATAGTTATTAACAATTGCAGCAGGATGTTGATCGGTTGGAAAGGTGGGCTTTGGTTGATGGAGTTTAATACAGATAAGTGTGTGGTGTTGCATTTTGGGAAGGCTATCCAGGACAGGACCTACACAGTAAATGGCAGGGCTCAGGGAAGTGTTGTAGAGCAGATGGATCTAGGAGTGCAGGTACGTAGTTCCTTGAACGTGGTGTCACAGGTAGATAAAGTGGTCTAGGCTCTTGGCACATTGGCCTTCATCAGTCAGCATAATAAGTATAGAAGGTGGGAGGTCATTTTAGAGTTGTAAAATTGTACAGGCCAAATTTGGACTATTATGCTCAGATTTGGTCACCCTCTTACAGGAAATATATTGCTAAGCTGGAAAGGGTGGAAAGATTTACAAGATGTTGCCAGATCTCAAGAGCTTGAGCTGTAGAGAGAGGTTGACCAAGCTAGGACGTTATTTCTTGGAATGCATGAGGATGAGGGGTATAGAGGTGTATAAGATCATGAGAGGGTTGGATAGGGCAAATGCACAGTCTTTTACCCAAGGGATGGGAATCAAGAACCAAAGCATATAGGTTTAAGATGAATGGGTAAAATATTTAATAGGAACTTGAGGTGCAACTTTTTTTACATAAATGGCTGTAGGCATACAGAATGGGCTGCCAGAGGAGGTAGTTAAGGCAGGTACTATCACAACATTTAAGAAATATTTTGACTGGTACATGGATAGGATTGGTTTGAATGGATATGGGCCAAATACAGGCAGATGGGACTAATATAGATTGGGCAAATTGGTGGGCATGAGCAAGTTGGTCCAAAAAGCGTGTTTCCACACAGCGTGACTCTGTTGGATAAGTACACAATAAGCATCCAAATTGCAGCTTTTTCACTGTGAACATTACAGGAAGAGCATCACACAGTCATCTGAATTGCATTCACTGTGAAGTTGCTATATATGCTTCATAGACGCAAACTATATTCCACAGAGACGTTAAGGTGAGTCACTCCAATCTCAAATTCCCTTTACAATGTTAAGTCTAATTGAGTGTCTGAATTGGAAAATAATATTTGCAAATGAGAATGAAAATTTTAAAATGTAAAGTTATAAATTAATGGTATTGAAGCTGATCCTTGTTTGCACACACTAACCGCATGATTTATTAGAGAAGACAGGCAGCCATATTTTATTTCGAGGCAAAGTTATTAATTTTCATGTTATTTTTTAATCCAATTACTTGTTACCTTTATTTCTCTTAGAGTATCTGATTATGTATTGAATTAATCAACTCTATTTACGCTGCATTTCCCCAGTTAGCACACAAACAACAATCCTTCATTTAGATTTTTTAAGCAGTTGCTCTCTTGTCACACATACTCAGATACATTCAGGCAGGTACATCGATTGGACATGTTTTGAGGGATATGGCCCAAATGCAGGCAGGTGGGACCAGTGTAGATGAGATATTTTGGTCAGTGTGAGGAAGTTGTGCTAAAGGCCTATTTCCACATTGTATTACTCTATCACTATGACCCTATCGCCTTCACCATGACAATTCCAGTAAAATGTCAAACAAGAAAAAATAATCTGCAGATGGTGCAGCTTCTCAGAACCCAGGTGACTCAGGTTTGATTTTGACCTCCTGTTCCCTCTGTGTAGAATCTATATATTCTTCCTGTGACCATATAGACATTCCTTAGTTTTCCAATTTTCTCCCAAATCCCAAAGGTGTTCTGAGGTTAATTGTGCAGCTGGATGACAGTAGAATCACTGGTCTATCAATGGGACTACATGAGAGAATGGGTCACATGGGGAATTAGTGGGGGGTGGGATTTATGAGAATTCCTTGAACACAGGCCTAGGATTCGATGGGCAGAATGGCCAGCTTCTATGTTGTTTAATATATAAAAAGACTAACAATAGCAAACTAGTTACTGTGAAATTCAAGCAAGAGTGGCACCAGCAAGGTACATGAAATTCATTTCACTGCTAAGATCCTAAAAATAATGAGCTTAACTACCAAAAGAATGAGACAATGATTTATCCTATAAATTAGTAGGCTTTTTTTGGATTAATTGATCGTTCCCCTACCTGTAACAGACGGTTAACACATTTAAAATTTAGTACAGGCATCCACATATCAGTCTTTCTAAAGTCACTAACTGGGATTTATAGGCAATGTCATCTGTTTCCATCTGGAATCTATTTCCAGATAGATTGATATACTGCTGACTTCCTAATAGGAAGTATTTCATTCTTGAAAGTTCCAATCTATCATGCGGGATGTAAAGAGATGGGATGAAAGGTACAGAATAAAGGTGAGATGGTATAGCCATTATCAAAAATAGATTGCATTCTGGGATTTCATTATTGAACAATACCTATTCATTCATAGCCATTATTTTGACAATAGACCAATGGAGAAAGCATCCTTCACTGGGCATCATCAAAAGTGAATTGAAAATTTCTTCTTATGAACACTTTCAAGGTTCCAGCAGTTCTAATCCCGCAAAGATTCCACCAAGTCTGGCTGCATTGTCCAACAGATACTGTCAGATAGCTACACTCATTCAATGGATCAGGAACAATTGCTTTAGGCAATTTCAATTGATCATTGGATTTGACTTGAGTGATGGATTTCCCTTCAATTACAGACATATATTTAACAACTCGAGATCGCAGCTACCTATCTAACCATTGTGCTTCAGAACATAAAAGTGCACTGTGTTAGACCAAATCCAACCACAGTAGACTTGTGAGCATGCAGGTACCACATGTTGCACACAATATGAATTCCCAACTTCACATTGCAAACTGGAATAAAGTTGAGGCATAAAGAAGCAAAACATTTTGTGGGTTACTGCATCTTTACATTGCTGTGCATTTTCATCAACTTAGCAAGAGCTGTCACAATTTAGGCTACATAATATAAGACGTCAAAATTTAAAAACATTAAAGGATGATATACTTCTAATTCAGGATAGTGCATCTTTTGGAGAGGAATCTGTAGGTGTGTGTATTTCCTAAGCATGTCCTTCCGATGATCCCTTCTTGGTGATTTGGAGATTGCGAAAAGTATCGGGAATAGCCTGGATATGAGTAACTGCAGTTCACTTTGCAGATGGTACAGAGAGGAACCAAAGATTATGTACAATATTTGCCTTATTTTAGACTGAATTGCTAGAATTATGATTTTTAGAGTCATATAATAGTGTGGAAAACAGGGGCCTTTGGCCCAAACTTGCCAATCCGGCAACATGTCCCAGCTACACTAGTCCCACCTGCCTGCATTCGATCCATATCCCTCCAAACCTGTTCTGTCTATGTACCTGTCTAGCTGACTTAAATGTTGGGATAGTCCTGCCATCAATTACCTCCTCTGGCAGCTTATCCCATATACCCACCGCCCTTTGTGTGAAAAGGTTACCCCTCAGATTCCTATTAAATCTTCTCCCCTTCACCTCAAACGTATGCCCTCTGGTCCTCGATTCACCTCCTCTGGGCAAGAGACTGTGCATCTACCCAATCTATTGCCTCGGGATTTTATACACCTCAATAAGATCACCCCTCGCCCTACTGCACTCCAAGGAATAGAGTCCCAGCCTACTCAACCTACTCAGCCTACTACCTATGGGGCAGATCCTCTAACCCTGGTGACATCCTTGTAAATCTTCTCTGTACCCTTTCCAGTTTGACAAAATATTTTCTATAACATGGTGCCCAGAACTGAAAACAATACTCTAATTGTGGCCTCACCAACGTCTTATACAACTGCAACATGACCTCCCAACTTCTATGTTAGATTCATTGTATCCATATGTGGAGGCATGCGAGATCAGAGATCAGATATACATGCATGTCATGAACATTGGCCATCCTCAGTCCTAATCCAGACAAAGCCGCAATATAATACCATAGTTAACCTTCTGATTGTTACATTTGGTGGTACTAAGTGCAGTTTTGCAGTGGATTGTTTTGCTGCTGCAGGCTTCAGAAGTCTAAGAGGAATGCATGATGAAATGCTTGATGTAATGATAGGCTTTCCAGGAAATCTGTGTGTAAGGTGACAAGGGGGTGGAAGAGTACAGCATTAACTTTGCACAGAGCTATTTTAAAGTTTATATATTTGAGCATGGAAGTGATGGGTAACATCAGATGCATATTTGTAGAGCCATCAGTGAATCAGCATTCAATGGCCAACGTTTCATTTTCAATTGTGATATGAGCAGAAGTCAGAGCAATTGAAGTAGAAGCTCAGAGTTCAGTTGTGCAAACTCAACTCATGAACATGTGAGCTCAAACTGTGCTCATGCAAGACAAGCTGCTGTTGTGCAAGCTCAGGCTCATATCTCAATGGCAATTGGATGCTGGTGCCCAGCATAATCGGATAAATGGATATGTGAGTCAGCAGTCCCCACTATATGATAACCGTCAGCAGATTGATGAGAGCCATCAATGGTGAGTAGCATGGCTCTGTCTGCGGAGAACAGACCTGTGACTTGCCCAGGAGGACATCAGATAGTCAAGGCAGTTGCTGCTATCTAACCCACCAACATTGCATTTGTACTATACTCGTTGGCAGGATGAGAGCTCGAAATTTTGCCCAATATAGGATTCAAGCCAATGTTGCTTAATCCCCCTCTTCATTGCCATGGCTACTTTGTCTCACTGTTCTCAAACCATTTATCCAAAGGTCTTCTTGGACAAAATAGAGTTCATGACCTCTTCCCAAAGGCACCTGCACATCATTGTAGGTCAGAGAGCCAGCTCCATCCTAAGACACAAGCTTATTATTCAGGTCAAAATAATCACCACCTGGTGCAGCCATGATTCCTCTTCTCTGATAATGTTACAGGCTGGCATTAAGTGGTGTTGGTCACTCCTGATGTTGGTCCATGGGGAGAATGCTATCTAAAGCTGGCAAAACGCCTGCACCAGAAAAAGCAGCCACACGTTAACGTTTCATGATGAAATGTAACATAGCACATCAGCATCGAAGGACTACTGGTCCAGGCCACTCCTTGCGTACAAATGTTCACCTAAGTGTTATATATTTGTTTTTTTTTTAAGGAAGAACTAATTTAGGTTAAATTTTATGCAAGATAGCTGAAAAGCAAAAAGGAAGCCCATTGAGGGTCTAAATATACTATCGTCTAAATAATACCCTCTCCTCCCATCTGTAGGACACAAGAAGAAACCAACCAATCACACAAACGTGTAAAAATTTGTAAACCTTCATGCAGATTGGAGTCAGATTGCGGGCACATTCCATGGAACTGTGGGCAGCCGCACTAACCGATGCACCAAACCGCCAACCTAATTATTTACAAGTCTGGATCTACAACAAGCAATCTCGTTTCTGGTTCAACCCATGCTGAGTGCATACATCCTTCAGGGCTAAAAGCTGCACATAACTCTGGCCTAACATTGACCCTCACATTGTTCTGATACTTATTTGAAAGCTTTATTAAGTGACCTCAATCTTTTTAAATGCTTTCAATGGTTCTTTCCTACTCCAGCTGATAAATCTAGAAATGATTTTCTGTTATTGTATTCTTCATTGAAGTGGAATCCTTTACTGTCAATGTAGACAAATAGGTTAAATAAAAACCCTCCACAAAGTATCTTCAGCTGAACATGCCTTAAACTGTTAGCAAACTGTTGTATTGCCCGCCTGCTGTCTTAACACATTTTGAGGAAAAGGTAAGCAGAGATTTGCTGGAAAAATGTTGAGCAGCTCACAAATCATAGAGACCTTCTTCCTGCACTTACACACTGCCTTCTGAAAGGCCAAGGTAATTTACTATTAGTTTGAAAATCCATTTACTCAGATACCTTTCCATTTTTGTTTTTGTCTCTTGAGTGAGTGCATTATATTTCCTCCTTCAGAGAAATTGCCCTACATTCAACAAAAGGTTAATTCCACAGTGGCAAACACCATCTAGAATTTTGTGCAGTTTAAAGTCTGTTCAGAGCTCATTTAAATTTGATCCAAGTCAGAGGACTAATTCCAGAAAATCTTGCTATGTCCAGAAGGGTGAGAGGGGTTCTTATAGAAACAAATACAATTATAAAAGGACTGGACAAGTTCCCGGAGGTTTTTTCAATATTTTGAAATAATCGCCGGAACATAGAAAACACTTTTGACCATTAGGGACACAGACAAAAACCTCCGGGAACCGCACGGAAACCTTGGGTGGGGCGCAAAGTCTCCAGAGGTTTCCGTTCAGGTTTCCTAAGTGGAACAGGGGCATAAGAATAAAGGGGATGCCATTTAAAACTGAGATGAGAAAAAACTTTTTCACCCAGAGAATTGTGAATTTGTGGAATTCTCTGCCTCAGAAGGCAGTGGAAGCCAATACATTGGATGAATTTAAAAGAGAGTTAGATAGAGCTTTTGGGGCAAGTAGAATCAAGGGATATGGGGAGAAGGCAGGCATGGGTTACTGATTGTGGATGATCAGCCATGATCACAATGAATGACAAATAGCCTCCTCCTGCACCTATTTTCTTTGTTTCTATGATAATAATTATCATGATAGAAAATAAACATTTCTGCATTGTTTATTTCTCAATAAATCTAAGAGACAAAACACAAGCTTCACCAAAGCCTCCAATTCCAACTGAAAGAAAAAAGGCCACAATTCAAAAGACAGTTGGAATATAATTCCTTTATTTTTTTCCAAACTTTGCTGTGAAAACCTTCAATCAAACCGAAGAGCTGACTTTCTCACATCAGCAACGGGGGTTAATAATTGTTGAGGAGGAACTCAATAAGAGGAACCCACCTGTTGAGAATGGTCTCGACCTGAAACGTCACCTATCAATGTTCTGTAGGGATGTTGCCTGACCCAATATGTTACTTCAGCACTTTGTGTCCTTTAGTTAATAATTGCTGACATTGTTGAGTGTCAAATATTTTCCCAGGAGTCTCTTGAACTTTATTTATGGTTGTTTTGCCACTATGTCCATATATAACATTTCTGCAATAATGTATGGCAAAAATGTAATTCCTTATTTCTAGTTGGTGGATTAAAAGACAAATCATTGAAGAACATACAGTGAAATTATCCTGAGCAAATACAATCCTATGGTGGAATTACATGTAATTGCATTAGCGGAAAAATGTAGCTAAGACAAAAATGTTTTGAGCTTTGGTAGTAAAATATATGTCAAGCATTAGTGACAAGATAAGTATCTTATCTGTTCTGGATGCAACCATAGTGCAACAATTAGTCCTGCTACCTTACAGCTCCATAGATCCGGGCTTGACTGACCTTGGCTATTATCTGTGTGGAATTTGCAAGGTTCTCTGTATGGCTGTGTGGTTTTTAATTCCAGTACTTTGGTTTCCTCCAAATCCAAAGATGTGTTGGTACATTAATTGGTTGCTCCTTTGTTATGGTTAATGAGAAAAAGAATGAAAGGAGGAGTTGATCGGCATGTGTGAGAGAAAATGTGTTGTAAAGGTATGGCGGAAATAAGGAGAGAGGGATTGAGCTGAATGCATTTGATCTCTCTGGCGGTACCATGGACTTGATAGACCAAGTTGTCTCCTTTGTGTTGTGATATGATCAGATAAATGAAAATCCCCACGGGAACTAAGGTACATAATTGTCTTGTCATAGTTATAGAGTCATACAGTGTGTAAACAGACCCTTCGGCCGAACTTGCCCACATCGACCAACATGTACACTAGTCTCACCTGCCTGCATTTAGCCCAAATCCCTCTAAACATTTCCTATCCATGTACATATGTAAATGTTTCTTAAACATTGCAATAGAACCTGCCTCAACTAGCTCCTCAGCTGGTTCCATGCACCCACCTCCCTTTGCGTGAAAAGGTTACCCCTCAGGGTCCAATTAAATCTTTCCCTCCTCACCTTAAACTATGTCCTCTGGTTCTCGATTCCCTTACTCTGGGCAAGAGACTTTATGCATCTATCCGATCTATTCCACTCATGATTTTGTACTCTGTGTCTTGTGTTTTCTTTTAAACTCTCATTTGTAAATGTAGGTTCCTCCAGTTAACTTGAAACACAGTTTTATTTGTTTCTCTGAAGTACACCAATTATTAACTGCAATCTGACAAGAAAGAATATTTATTTGTAAAAATGTCTTTTATCTCTTTTGGGTGCACTGCCATGCTTCACAGGCAATTGTCTGCTTTTGTTCTCATTGTGTATGTAGGTACAGTAGTCAATATAAACAGCATAGACACAAAATGCTCAGTAACTCAGCGGGAAGGGCAACATCTCTGGATAGAAGGAATGGGTGACGTTTCGGGTCTCTTTCTATCCTGAGATGCTGCATGTCCCGCTGAGTTACTCCAGCATTTTGTGTCTATCTTCAGTTTAAACTAGCATCTGCAATTCCTTCCTACACAATATAAACAGCATGATCCCTAAAACTAATAAGACAAAATATTTTCAGGTGATGATAATTGTTGGTCAGGGCATCCCAAACTTCTCCTTCATGTAGGGATGTAAAACCTATGTAATGACATAAACAAGCGGCTAGAATCTCAGACAATTTCCAAAACACTGATAATCCCTCAAAGTCACACAATGTATTTGTATACATATTAGCATGTATAATTAATTTATCTGCTGATAAAAAATTCAGGAAAAATTTGCATGAACAAATAATTTTTTTCTTTATTCTCCTGTGGTGCCATTTTGCATACATATTATTATATGGTTTATAAATAGGTTCAATTTGACAAACAAGTGAAATAACGTTGAATTATGACTGAGAACTGAAATTTCAAACGTCTGCAGTGTGTTTTTATTGATGGTGTAAACAGGGAGTGGCTGGGTGGTTGTGGGAGCTCAACCCTCACCCAGGACCAACCCCCACCCACCACCCACCCTGAAGATGCCTTGCAATCAGGATGCCAGGAGATGTTTTCCACCACCCGTGCAACTCTCACTGTTGAATTCATTTCTCTAATCATTGAATTTATCCTATTTCTTTTTACTCCTTATTTGTAACTTCTCCTGTGAACACCTTAGCATGAATACCTAAATCTATGTCATTCAAAATATTGAAAAGACGATGCAACTTCTCAATGATTGTTGGGAGTGGGACACTGTGTCAGAGGATATGGGGAGGAGGCAGGAGAATGGGGTTAGGAGGGAGAGATAAATCAAACATAATTGAATGGTGCAGTAGATTTGATGGACCGAATGGCCTAATTCTACACTTATTAATTATGACCTTATGACTGTGCTGGTAGAACAGAGATGACCGCAAAACAGTTGCATATAAAAACATGTTTGAACATCTTTGATAGTTCAACATTGTATTTTTTCCCTTATGTTCCTTTTCAGCTAGAATATAGATTTTATAATAGAGTGATACACTGCGGAAACGGGCGCTTCACCCAAACTAGCCCACACCGGCCAACAATGTCCCAGCTACACAGGTTGCATGCGCTTGGTCCATATCCCTCCAAACCTGTCCTATCCATCTACTTGCCTAACAGTTTCTTAAATAATGGGATTGTCCCAACCTCAACTATATCCTCTGGCAGCTTGATCCATACACCCACCACCCTTTGTGTGTAAAAGTTACCCCTCGGATTCCAATTAAATCTTTTCCCCTTCACCTTGAACCTATGATCCTTGATTCCTCTAATCTGGACAAAGTGCTGTGCATCCACCCGATCTATTCCTCACATGATTTTGTATACCTTTATAAGATCTTCCCTCATCCTCCTGTGTTCCATGGAATAGAGACCCAGCCAACTCAACCGCTCCCTATAGCTCCCTATAGTCCTGGCCACATTCTGGTAAATCTTTTCTGAACCCTTTCAAGCTTAACAATATCTTTCCTATAACATGGTGCCCAGAACTGAACACAATATTCTAAAAGTGATCCCACCAACGTCTTATACAACTGCAACATGACCTCCTAAATTCTATAGTCAATACTCTGACTGATGGCCAAAGTGCCAGAAGCCTTTTTGGCCAACCTACAGTATCTACCTGCGACTCAACCTTCAAGGAACCATGCACCTGTACTTCTAGATCCCTCTGCTCTACAACACTACCCAGAGGTCACAAGTCATGTGAAAGATTTGTAGCAAATGCTGTGTTGCTATTATTCTGTTTAGGCCTCCTCTCAATTAAAAATACTTTTTTCTGAATGTAATTCTGTCTGTTTTGAATCGCTTTGCAAGGCAAGGGGATTAACTCAGTTGGTTTGCCTGGCTTTACCAATGGTGAGTGTGTGTATGCACTGATGTTTGCTTGGTTGTTGCAACATTTCTTTAAAGTTTTTCTTCATAAAAATATACCCGGTAATTCTGGAAAACAATTTATTTTCAGATTCATCATTGATTTAACTGTTACATGAAATGTTATTTCTTTATTGAAAATAAGGATTTCTAGATTTGAAATAGAAGGACTACAGTTCCAGACATTCATCTGAATGATATAGTTCCTCCAAAGGAACAAAGTGCTGGATTAACTCAGCAGTTCAACTGTATGCAACAAAGTACCTCAGCAGCATCTCTGGAGAACATTTGATAGGTGACGTTTCGGGTTGAGACCCTTCTGCATACAGTTCCTCACTCATTTAAACAACATCCAAGAATTGCCATTATATATTAAAAACCTGTATTTATACAGTCATGTCCTTTCACATTGTCCTTCTTCACACTAACGTTTTCTGTCAGCAACAATCATTTACCCTTCCTTAACACATTAATACAGTAGAGATTATCATCATTTTAAAAGTATTCAGAAAAAAAATCAGCAATACATTTTAGAGAAGGGAGAAGAGCTGAAAACCATTTCCATCATACATAAGTGACTGGGTGATACTTTGTGCAAGATTTATTGTACATCAGCCAACAGCGTTTATGAAGTAAGGATTAAGTTTCATTTTATTTTACTATGTCAATGCTCATTTAAAACAAAATTCTGAACCACATTTTCAGCATTCAAAATGGTGATGTGCAGTAAATCCACTGTCATTGTTAACTCCCCAATGCTATGAACATAGGAGTGCACTAGCTCTGCATCATGAAACGCACAGCCACATTTGATATGCAGTTCAGGTTGGCAGAATACTTTGTGAATACTAGATATTGAAATGAAACAATTCCACTTCTAATGCAAACAAGTTAAAGATTAATCAGCTCCTGTTATTCACTGAATATCATAATTATATTTTGTTATAATTGAAAATAAACCAGCAAAATCATCCTTGTGATGTCATATTGCCCCTTAATAGGATTTCAAAATGTTTTCATTATCTTTGTGTGTATATATTTGTGTTACTCCTTCTTCACTATTTACAGTTTTCCATGAACTTTGCTGGAGAGAACAGTATCCATCACAATAGCACACAGTGCTTCAGCTTGACCTGTTTGTTCATAGATAGGGATTACACTCAGTCCTTGTTGTGGAATTGGAACAGATAGTGTCAGTGTTCTGATAACGAGGTGCTGATCTTGCGATGGTGCTTTTAACCCAGGCCAGCACACTTGAACCCAGAAAGTTGTGCCTGTGTTTCCTTAATTTAAGGCATAATCGCCAGAACTTAATTTTTCAAGAGAGACTAGAATGGGTAATGGCATAAATAATTGAAGATGCGAATACTGACCCTAAATGTGGATCATTCAAGTTATATAGTAAGCAAACAATCTGCTGTCGCAGATTAACACTTTGGACAAGGTGAAAAGCTATCCCTGGATATTTAATATCATCAAATTCTTAGCCAAATTTTAACATATTTTGTATACAGATATCTGAATTATGAATTCACTGAACATGACACAGTTGTTGTGAGTGAGCTGCAGTGGAGGCTCTTCAATTGTGGAAGAGAGGAAGAGTCATACCATTTTGGGAATCATGGATTATGAACGATTTTCAAGACAGTGTGGTAATCACTTGGAATCATAGAGTTGTACAGCATATAAACAGGCCCTTCAAATTCAACACATTTATGGAGTGGAATGGAATACTTTACTGTCACATGTGACAAAGCACCGTGAAATTATTTGCTTGTATACCCAAGGTATGCAAATAGTTACCACTTACGGCACTGGCATTGTGCTGACATTTATACCAACCATTGGGCCTATCTAAGTGAATCCCACTTGCCGGCATTAATTCCATATCCCTTTATGCCCTTCACATTAATCTCTTGTCAAGATGCTTTCTGAAGTGTTGTTTCTGTTCCTACCTCTAACATCTCTTCTATATTTAAACAACCTACCAAGGGGAAACAGACTCTGACTAGCTACCCTATCATAGCCTTGCATAATTTTATGTATCTCTATCATAAATATCTCAGTCCTCTTTTCTCCAGGGAAAATATGCTGAGCTGATTTAATATTTTCTTATAATTCAATCCCACTAGTTCTGACAACATCCGGATGATTCTTTTCTCCACCCTGTCTGCTTAATCACGTCTTCCCAGTAGTGTGCAATGAGTACTACACACTATAATCTGTGCTTGGTTGAACCAACATTTTGTACATCTATAAAGTGACCTCCCAACATGTTTCCATGTTAAGTAGCTCTATGACTCTACAACTCTAAAGTCCATGTTGACAACCTTTATCGTCTTGCCTTTGTCAATCTTCTTGGTCACAGCTTTAAAATAATGTATTAAACGAGAACTTACCAGTTCGAAGTTTGATCGTTATTTTATGAGGAGTTACGATGAGGGATTACGTGAAGAACCCGCCTCACGCTGGCAAACGGCATACTTCAAAGCAGCGGCATGAAAAACACAGAACACCAAATAGCCGAAGTAACATAGTAAGGCTCATAAAAGACTTAGAACTACCAGATTGATCATTTATTTTATGAGGGTGGGAGTGGAGGGCACGTAATCCCTCATCGTAACTCCTCATAAAATAACGATCAAACTTCGAACTGGTAAGTTCTCGTTTAATCTTACTATTTTACTTCGGAGTCACGTGAGTGACTACGTGAAGATTTTAAAGCTTTCTGTGTTTTTTATGTCGTAGTATTTAATTAGTACGACAGTCCGGCTAAGTAAATACATACATGAGAAACCAGACTAATATTAGTTCTTTCCATAATTAACTTTTTTAATGGTTTAAAGAACATATAATAACCCTCCTTATATCCAAGGGAATGATTACAAGTGATAAAGGATATAAGTGACTACATAATTGGTTATAGTAATCAATAGTATACAAAGCAGGTGATTATATTGATCCCAACACCGCGTGGCCAAAGCTTGTCATAGTGTGAACAGGTTTATTGTAGAACTTTGAAAAAGTTTCTTCTTTACTCCACCCTGCGATTTTTAAAATATGCTCGAGTGGTACGTCCCGCACCTTCGCCGCGGACGTAGCTGCAGCCCTGGTGGAGTGAGATTTGAACACATCAGTGTCTACTTCTGCTAAAAGCAACACCTGTTTCAACCATTTTGAGATAGTTTGAACTGAAGCTTTTGTGTGTGGCTTTTTATATGCGTAATCATTAACATTTTTTCATTTCCTCGAAGAGTTTCAGTAACTTTAACATATTGATTCAAATGTTTAACCACACACAAAGTAGGATCAAATAGGATAAGCTTGAAAGGTTACCTTAGCTCCAGATCTCCCTGGTGTGCTTTGTTTGATCAGATCGTAAACATAGAACACAATGTTATCTGTAGTCACATGCATACAGTCTAAACGCAACATTTGTAAAGTTTGCACTCTTTGAGCTGAAACCAATGACATTAATATTATTAATTTGAATGTTAATCTTTCCAATGACAATCCTTCAATTGGAGTCCACTGTCTAAGTAAGGTAAGTACAATGCTCACATCCCAAATCTCTGTGTATCTAGGTTTGGGTGGATTAATATTAAAGATTCCTTTCATGAATCTAGATATTAGTGGATGTGATCCAATTGATTTCTGGTCAGACATAAGTCCTAAATAAGATGATAAGGCACTGCGTGCAGTGTTAGTGGCACTGTAACTTAAATGTTGCTCAAAATGCAATTTAGCAAGGAGCTCCAATACATTTTCCATGCAATATCACAATATCAAACATGCAATATTCACCGTATCATAAGAAATATTTGACTGTGTGCAAAATTCTTCCCATTTCTTAATATGTGTCATATATTGTTTTTTGTGTGTTATCTCGCCATGATGCGACTATAACCTCCATAGTTTTGTCCGACAATCCCAGCTCCTGTAGTGGTCTGGTCAAAACCTGCAGATTAATAAATTCATATATGCATATAATGCATAAATTTCTTTGGTTACTGGATTAATCAAGATATCACTACAGTTAGGAATTGACATATATGGTTTCTTTAATCATATTCAGCATTAATGGGAACCAAGGTTGTGTTGGCCAATTTGGAACTACCAACAATCCTGTGGCAGAATCTTGTTCTATTTCCTTCAGACATTGCTGAACCAAAGCAAAAGGTGGAAAAGCATAAAAGAACATATTCCCCCAGTTCAATGAAAAAGCATCTACTGCTACTGCATCTGGATCGTGTTCCCAAGACACATATTTAGGCAATTGATGATTAAGCCTTGATGCAGACAAATCAATTTCTGGTAAACCAAATTGAGTTACAATATTCTTAAATATTGCTGGATTAAGCATCTATTCTGTGTTATCTTTAAATATCCTTGATCTTTTATCTGCCACCACATTGTCTTTACCTGGAATGTAGTTTGCTGAAATCCAAATTTGGCGATCAATACACCATTGCCATATTTCATTGACCAGACAATCACATGATACTGATCTGACTCCCCCATGTGATTAATATATGCAACAGCCGTTTTATTGTCTAACTGTATTAATACATGTAGACCCTTTTTTGAACAGCAATATGCTTTTAGACTATAGAAAGCAACCAATAACTCTAAATAGTTAATACCATAAGTTTGAAGAAACGTTTCTTCTTGGACTTTCCATCTACCTCCACAACTGGAGGATGAATCTGTTACACCCCCCCCCCCCCCCCCCCCCCCCCCCCCCCCCCCCCCCCCCCCCCCCCCCCCCCCCCCCCATCCGAGATCCGAGAGCATTAGCATCTATTTATAAACAATTTCAGGCTGTTTAATCAGATTTTGATAATGTAATGGATCAAATTCTACTGCAGGAAAAGCTGCTACTAGTTTACCAATAGTTTTCGCTATTTTTCGGATGGAAGGATAAGTTTGTGAATGAGATTATTACAAGTCACCAAAAATCATCAACTTTATCTTTGTTGGTAAAGTATTAACATAGTTTCTGAGTTAATTACAAACTCCAAATAGTTAATTGATTGTGCTGGCTGCAGCTGGAATTTAATTGGATGAATCAAGAAACCCTAGCTTTAACAAAGCTTTTGTACTGAAACTAATTCTCAGCTGACTCTTGATTGCCATAAATGATTAGAATGTCATCGAGATAAGCCATAACGATGTGTTTTTTGTACTCTTAATTGGGCTAAAACTGATTTCAACAGTTTAGTAAAGAGCCTAGAAGCTGAACTCAATCCATTTGGCAAAGCTTTAAACTGCCATAATTGTCCCAGCCAATTAAATTTTAAGTACCTCCAGAAACTGATGTATTGGTACAGAATAATAGGCGTTTTTTCAAATCAATCGTAGCCATATAACAACCTGCTGATATTAAATATCTTGCAGTATTAAATGTTTTCCATTTAAAATTTGTATTCTACCACTTATTTAGATCTGTAAGGTCCAGAATAATTCTGCAATCACCATCTTTTTATGTCTTTTGAAATATCTTAGACACAATTGATGCTCGTGTTCATAAGTTTTTCAATAACCCCTTTTCAGATAATTTGTCAATTTCCACATTAATCTCTGCTTTTCCAATTGCAGTAAACACGAAAGCATAGGCAGGTTTATCTGTACTGGAGGATTAACCCCTTCTTTAAATGTAATAGTGGTTCCTGAAACTGCTTGTAAAAATAATCCGATCAGAAATAATAGTAAGCCAGTCTTTATAAAACTTTTGTAATCTCCCTCCAACTGGAGATTAATCCGCAGTTTCTTTAAAGATAGAACAAGTCTTTAATACCTCTCCATATGAGCGTGGTGGTCTCCTTTTCCCCGAATACGGGTAAGTATTGGGCTGTGCAGTACAATAATATTTCCTTGACATATTTCTGCCTTTATTTCCAAAATCAAATCCCCTTCTGGGCGAAAAATACCTTTTTTGTCCTAAGACGAAGGTTTCATGCAGTTAAAATTTTTAGCTTCTTCATCCAATTTTTAATAATTTAGGCAGATTTACTCCAAACAGATAACCAGGAGCTTGAACACCACTTGCTCGAACCACACAAGCTTGCAAACCTTGGGTGAAATATGGGCCGAATAGTCATTTTCCTCATACAATAATTTTATAGAAAGAATTTGCACAATAGGCCCTCTTTTTTAAACTTATACATCTCCCCAAAAGCCATAATGGCAGCAGAATAATTTGTGAGGATTTTTGAACCTCACTTCTTGAGCTCTCATATTTGGGGTCATGGATGCCCAAATCAACGGATAAACCGTAGGCACTTTCAATGAGGCACAATTTCCTGTGCGTTTATAATTCTGATGTTTCAATCATCACAGAATCATGAAGTTGGTGAGATACCATATATTAATGTTGGCAGCTAGGTTTTCTTCCATAGCCTCACCACTTCCTTCATATATAGCAAATTATTTTGCTATCTCAGGCACATTTGGCCTTTCTTTTATTTTGTGGTGTGTTTTCAAATGCAAATCACCATCAGCAGGGTCTGCCTTCTGCAGCCCTAAATCAATTTGGGATTTCATCCCATGAGACTTCCTTCGGCCCAAATCCTGGGTCCGGAGTTCCAACTCCCAATTAGGCCCACAGCCATATCAGAATAATTAAACCCCTCAGGGCTTTTTTTGGGAACCTTCTGGGTACTGTGACCCTAGTCTCATAATTTTTTGGAGAACTTTCTCCATATGCTCCATTATTAGTTCCATATAGTTTAATTATCTGGAGGACTTTCAGTATCAGAACCACGGGCCTCTCAGATTTCTTTTACATTTTTAGGAGCATTTCTCTCCGTGGTTATAACTTCTGGAGAATCTAGAACTCACTAACGGGTATATCAGCGGCCACCGGTATCGGAACCGGATCCGCACTAGCTTTTTCCCGTATTTTTATTTTCACCCCGGGAAGCTCTCTTTATCCGCGAATTTTCTTTGCCGATTTCTCCATTTCTTTCATTTAATCTGTGCTAAACAGCACTTTAACGTGACTCTGACTTTTTATTTTACTTTATTTTTACTGCTGGACCCACCCAGCGTACGTTAAAAAACATCCCGACTTTGCTGCACTTACCTGCGGGGCCATTCCGACCGCTGCGAGGAGCTGCTCCTTACTGCAGCTCCTCCTTCCGCCGTCAGCGTCGACGTAATGCCGTTTGCCAGCGTGAGGCGGGTTCTTCACGTAGTCACTCACGTGACTCCGAAGTAAAATAATGTATTAAAATCACGGGGCATGATTTCTAGTGTTTTTTCCAATCCAATCTAAATGGAAATAAATTCTGCCTCTGACAATCCCTTCCAAGAATTTTCCAAGCAAAGAGGTAAGCCGCACTGACCTATAGTTCTTTGACATATCTCTGCTGCTTTGTAGTGCCGTGTAATATTATTACTACATGGATAAAATCAGTTTATTTAAGCTCTATGTGTTACGCACAAGGAACAAAGGAAATACAGAATTCATCAGTAAGAAGTTAAAAATGCAATTATAACCCTGTCACATTTTTATTGATTGTTCTCTGTAAATATTTGTCTCTTTAATTGAATGCTTGAAAAGCTAATTGCATTTCAAAAACATCACAGAACAGAAAGTCTTTGTAGACAAAAAAATCAAATATGTTTTTTACAAGTCTGAACCAACTATACTCCATCCAAATGGCCTAATAGTCAAGATAGGTTAGTACAATGTTTGGGGTGGAAGATTGCAACCTACACGTGTTCCACCCTGTTTCGACAAATGCAATCAATCCAGCGTGCGCGATCAAATAAGATCAAATAAAACAAGTTGTCCTACAACTTTAGGCTGTGCACGCCATACGCAAGAAGAAGTACAATGTTTGTTACTTTGAATTTGACAGCACTTCAGAGATGTTTCTGCTTTCTCTTGATTTATCTCACACCCTTGTAGCAATTTTCCTCTATACTTTTTGATGGTACACAAAAGGCTGGAGAAACTCAGTGGGTGCAGCAGCATCTAAGGTGCGAAGGAGATAGGCGACGTTTCAGGTCAAGACCCTTCTTCAGACTGGTCAGGGATCATGGAAACAAGAGATATAGACGTTGATGTGGAGAGATAAAGAACAATGAATGAAAGATATGCAAAAAGTATGGATGATAAAGGGAACAAGCCGTTGTAAGCTGTTTGTAGTGTGAAAATGAGAAGCTAGTGTGACTAGGGTGGGGGAGAGGGATAGAGAGAGAGGGAATGCCAGGGCCCGAGGGCTGAGGGAGGGGTGGGAAGGGGAGGAGACAGCAAAGGTTAACTGAATTGAGAAAATTCAATGTTCAAGCCCAGAGGATGCAGACTCCCCAAGCGGAATATGAGGTGCTGTTCCTCCAACTTGCGGTGTTGCTCACTCTGGCCGTGGAAGAGGCCCAGGACCGAGAGGTCGGATACAGAATGGGAGGGGGAGTTGAAGTGCTGAGCCACCGGGAGGTCAGGTTGGTTATTGCGGACCGAGCGGAGGTGTTCGGCGAAACGATTGGTCTCACCGATATAGATCATCTGGCATCTGGAGCAGCGGGTGCAGTAGATGAGGTTGGAGGGGGTGCAGGTGAACCTCTGTCGGACCTAGAAGGACTGCTTGGGTCCCTGAAAGGAGTGGAGGGGGGAGGTGAAGGGACAAGTGTAGCACTTCTTGCGATTCTTAAGTTTCGCTGAACACCTCCGATCGGTCCGCAATAACCAACCCGACCTGGTGGCTCAGCACTTCAACTCCCCCTCCCATTCTGTATCCAACCTCTCGGTCCTGGGCCTCCTCCACGGCCAGAGTGAGCAACACCGCAAGTTGGAGGAACAGCACCTTATATTCCGCTTGGGGAGTCTGCATCCTCAGGGCTTGAACATTGAATTTTCTCAATTCAGTTAACCCTTGCTGTCTCCTCCCCTTCCGACCTCTCCCTCAGCCCTCGGGCCCTGGCATTCCCTCTCTCTCTATCTCTCCTCCACCCTAGTCGCACTAGCTTCTCATTTTCACACTACAAACAGCTTACAATGGCTTGTTCCCTTTATCATCGATACTTTTTTGCATATCTTTCATTCATTGTTCTTTATCTCTCCACATCACCGTCTATATCTCTCGTTTCCCTGATCCCTGACCAGTCTGAAGCAGGGTCTCGACCCGAAACGTCACCTATCTCCTTCGCTCCTTAGATGCTGCTGCACCCGCTGAGTTTCTCCAGCCTTTTGTGTACCCTCGATTCTCCAGTCTCTGCAGTTCCTTCTTTAACACTATACTTTTAGATGTTGTATTTGGAACAATTAAATGTCACCAGGCTTTGGAGGATGTGGACATTATCGGCAATGCCAGCATTTATAGCTGATCCTTAATTACCACTGATATGAGTAGCCATTGAAAATCAACTATATTTGTCAGTCAGGTCTGGAGTCTCAAATAAAACAGGTTCAGCAAGGACTGCAGATTTTCTTCTTTGAACTTTAATGAATGAGATGGTTATTTGATGGTAAATGGCTATCTTTAGTTATCTTTTTTTAAATTCCATGGCTACCTTTGGAATGCTTTAGTTTAGTTTAGTTTAGTTTGATTGGTTGTCACCCATACCGATGTACAGTGAAAAGCTTTTTGTTGCATACTATCCAGTCAACAGAAATATTATACATAATTACAATCAAGCCATCCGCAGTGTACAGATACATGATAAAGGGAATAACATTTAGTGTAAGATTAACTCCAGAAATGTCCAATTAATGATAGCCCAAGGGTATCCAATGAGGTAGATGGAAGCTCAGGATGGCTCTCTAGATGGTGATAGGGTGGTTCCGTTGCCTGCTAACAGATGGAAAGAAACTGTTCCTGAATCTGGAGGTATGCTTTTGCACACTTTTGTACCATTTGCCTGATGGGAGAGGGGTGAATTGTCCTTGATTAAGCCAATGGCCTTGCCGAAGCAACATGAAGTGTAGATGGAGTCGAAGGAAGGAAGGTAATATTGCTGACTTTACAACCTTAGAAATGCTACAGTTAGTTTTATCGAGATCTGCTATGTCACCAGAGTAAAGAACTTCCCATTGAATTGATTCCAAATCCAGCTGTTCCTTTATTCAGTGGGCAACTGCATTTGTTGAGACATAGGCAGAATATGCCTGTGGATGTCAGACTAATACCAGCATACGTGACACACCCCACTGACACCAGTGATGGCTAATTTTGTACCTTTGCGTCTTCAGCCAAGCTTCAGCCAACCAAATGAGAAATCCCGCCCTTCTTCCTTTACTGCCATCATTTGAAAGGTAATTATTTCTTCTTGACTATAGATACCTGTTTCAGACAGTATTAGGCTCTCCTGAAGATTCCATATTATTATCCTCCGCTGTTAAACCAATCAGATCAGAGAGAGCAGACTTTCCCAACGTGACTTGGAGCCAAAGTTCATTTTAAATATCAGGAAGAAACAGTTGGTGGTTTCTTATAACCATTAATAACTCACACTAAATTTCTTCAACATAGAAATCCCCTCTTATTTTGTCGTACTCAATTAAAAAAGCATCACAGGGATTTTACAGTTGTTTAAAATTACTTTTCCTGGATATGGGAATGGCAGGCACGATCAACATTTATTGGTCACCTCCACTCGTACTTGAGAAGGTGGTGGAAGCCGCTTTCTCAAGCCATTGCAATTACTCCCAGAGTCCTGATATAGTTGGGTATAGGTGGTTCCAGCAGTTAGATGCAGTAGCAATGAAGGAATGGTGGGTGACTTACAAGTGTATTGTGCCTAGATACCTGCAGCTCTTGTCCTTTCTGGAGTTGAGGTTGCAGGTTTGAAAGGTGCTATCAGAATAGTTTAAACAAGCAAGTAAGCTAGCCACAATGCATTGGTGGTAAAAGATAAGAATGTTACGGGGCGCACACAGTCCATTCAAGTGGACTCCTTTGTTGAAAGATATCAAACCTATTGTTGGAGATCCAGGAAAATTGAGAATATTGATGGAGAGGCTTTGGAATGACAGAAGGTGAGTCTTTGCCTACAAGATGCCCTGCAAGGCCACTGAACTCAAATCAATTTTCCTACCATTTCAAGCAGGGTGCAAGGCCAACAAATTCAAGTGCAGTTTCATACCACTTCAAGCAGGGCGCAAGGCCAACAAATTCAAGTGCAGTTTCCGACCACTTCAAACAGAGTGCAAGACCACCGAATTCAAGTGCAGTTCCATACCACTTCAAGCAGGCTGCAAAGCCATCAAACTCAAGTGCAGTTTCGTACCACTTCACGCAGGATCCAAATCCACCAAATTCAAGTGCAGTTTCATACCACTTCAAGCAGGGTGCAAGGACACCAAATTCAAGTGCAGTTTCATACCACTTTAAGCAGGGCGCAAGGCCACCAAATTCAAGTGCAGTTTCATACCACTTCACGCAGGATGCGTCCACCAAACTCAAGTGCAGTTTCATACCACTTCAAGCAGGATCCAAGTCCACCAAACTCAAGTGCAGTTTCATACCACTTTAAGCAGGGTGCAAGGCCACCAAATTCAAGTGCAGTTTCATACCACTTCAAGCAGGCTGCAAAGCCAACAAATTCAAGTGCAGTTTCCGACCACTTCACGCAGGATCCAAGTCCACCAAACTCAAGTGCAGTTTCATACCACTTCAAGCAGGGTGCAAAGACATCAAATTCAAGTGCAGTTTCATACCACTTTAAGCAGGGTGCATGGTCACCAAATTCAAGTGCAGTTTCATACCACTTTAAGCAGGGTGCAACGCCACCAAATTCAAGTGCAGATTCATACCACTTCAAGCAGGGTGCAAGGCCAACAAATTCAAGTGCAGTTTCCGACCACTTCAAGCAGGATCCAAGTCCACCAAATGCAAGTGCAGTTTCATACCACTTGAAGCAGGGTGCAACACCACCAAATTCAAGTGGTTTCATACCACTTCAAGCAGGGTGCAAGGCCAACAAATTCAAGTGCAGTTTATTACCACTTCAAGCAGAGTGCAAGGCCACCTAATTCAAGTGCAGCTTTATATCACTTCACGCAGGATCCAAGTCCACCAAATTCAAGTGCAGTTTCATACCACTTCAAGCAGGGTGCAAGGCCAACAAATTCAAGTGCAGTTTACGACCACTTCAAGCAGGGTGGAAGGCCACCGAATTCAAGTGCAGTTTCATACCACTTCAAACAGAGTGCAGCCAACAAACTCAAGTGCAGTTTCATACCACTTCACGCAGGATCCAAGTCCACCAAATTCAAGTGCAATTTCATACCACTTCAAGCAGGGTGCAAGGCCACCAAATTCAAGTGCAGTTTCATACCACTTTAAGCAGGGTGCAACGCCACCAAATTCAAGTGCAGATTCATACCACTTCAAGCAGGGTGCAAGACCAACAAATTCAAGTGCAGTTTCCGACCACTTCAAGCAGAGTTCAAGGCCACCGAATTCAAGTGCAGTTTCATACCACTTCAAGCAGGCTGCAAAGCCACCAAACTCAAGTGCAGTTTCATACCACTTCACGCAGGATCCAAGTCCACCAAACTCAAGTGCAGTTTCATACCACTTCAAGCAGGGTGCAAAGACACCAAATTCAAGTGCAGTTTCATACCACTTTAAGCAGGGTGCAAGGTCACCAAATTCAAGTGCAATTTCATACCACTTCAAGCAGGGTGAAAGGCCACTAATTTCATGTGCAGTTTATACTATTTCAAGCAGGGTGCATGGCCACCACATTCAAATACAGTTTCATACCATTTCAAGGAGGGTGAAACCACCATAAAACCACACAAAACACCACACACAGTTCAGTAAACATTCAGTCTGTTCAGTTGATTCACATATCAGACAGAGTCATGACCTTTCACTCCCCCATCATGCAGAGACTGATCCACACCCGCACTTCCGGGTTTTATAATCCCTCCTCCCCTCCGCCGGAAATGTTGTAGCATTCACGCGTGATTGACAGGAGAGAGATTCTCAACATTTTTTAAACACTAATAGCACTTTTATTTTTCATTGATGGGAAGAATCCTCTGCACCTGATGTGTGGAGTGGGACTGAGTAAAATGGCCAAAAATCACAGCAGTATAATCTGAAATCAATATACAGTGCAAACAGGAAGTTGTCATGTTTGGACTTCCAACCATTTGCAGAGCTTTTACTTCAACCCAACCCCTCCCCCCACCCAGCAACCATTTGCAGAGTTTTTACTTCAACCCAAAACCCCCCAGCAACCATTTGCAGAGGTTTTACTTCAACCCAAATCCCCCCAGCAACCATTTGCAGAGCTTTTACTTAAACTCAACCCCCCCCCCCAGCAACCATTTGCAGTGCTTTCACTTCAACCCAAAACCCCCAGCAACCATTTGCAGTGCTTTTACTTCAAACCAACCATATTTTTATATTATTATTAATCTTGGATGATTAATAGTAAGATTAAATGAGAACTTACCAGTTTGAAGTTTGATCTTTATTTAATGAGGAGTTACGATGAGAGATTACGTGAAGAAGCCCGCATACGCGTCAACCTTCAAAGCAGCGGTGTGAAATCACGGAATAACAGTTGTTGAACTGAATATAGTAAAATTCAAGAAACTAGAACTACTAGCTGACCTTTAAGAGGGTTGGGAGCGGAGGGCACATAATCCCTCATCATAACTCATCATAAAATTAATATCAAACTTCAAACTGGTAAGTTCTTGTTTAATCTTACTATTTTACTTCGGAGTCACGTGAGTGACTTCATGAAGATTTTAAAGCTCTGTGATTTCATGCCGTGGACTCAAGTCCAAGTCACACACTGTATTGGTTGACCAAGGATGAGAGAATAATGCATTCAGACATAACAGATTTTTAAAACATGCTGATGCTTTAATGGTAAAATTATAACAATAATGAACCCTCTCATCCAAGGGAAATTATAAAACGGAACTTGAAATGGAGTCAGCAAATACCCCGGTCTGGCGATAGGTTTATTATAGAAAGTGCGCCCCATGGACCATCCTGCAGTCGCTAGGAAATGGTCCAGCGGGACGTCCATAACCTTTGCTGCTGACGTAGATGCAGCCCTGGTGGAGTGAGATTTAAATATGTCAGTATCTACTCCTGCATAAGCCAGAACCCGTTTTACCCATCTGGAGGTGGTCTGGACTGAAACCTTTTTGTGAGGTTTCTTGAAACTAACAAGTAATGCTAGTTCCGAGCCCCTGAGGCTCTTAGTGGCCTTAATATATTGTTGGATGTGTGTGACCACACATAACTGAAGGTCTAAGGTGTATGCCACAAAATGTAGTTTGAGGCCGGAAGTACCTGGTCTACACTGCTTGACTAGATCATGCACATAAAATGTGATACTATTAGCAGACATAATCATGTTGTCCAGCCGCAGCTTATGCAATGACTGGACCCTTTGTGCTGACACCAGCGCCATGAGCATCACTACCTTGAAAGAGAGCTGGACCAGGGACAGAGATGTTGCCGGTGCCCATCTCCGAAGCAGTATTAGTACCGTGCCAACATCCCATATTTCCGAATATATGGGCCATCTCATTCTCATCAAAGTACAGTTGAGAGAGGAGCTCCAATACATTGCTTACATGTGCTATGTCGTACGAAACATTAGATTGTGAAGAGAACAATTCCCACTTCTTAATATAGGAATGTACTGTTTTTTCGTACTGTCTCTCCAGGCCGCAGCGAGTACATCCACCGTGCGATCAGATAGTCTGAGCCCCCGGAAAGGTCTTCTCAGAATCTGCAAATCAATAAATTGATTTGGTCATGGAGTGGATGTTTCTCCCCAGTTACAGGGATGACTAGCAGATTACTGCCTTTGGGAACGGCCATGAAAGGCTCTGTGATCATTCCCAGTATGATTGGGAACCACGGCTGTGTTCGCCAGTCAGGCACTACCAGAATGCCTGAGGCAGAGTCGTGCTTGATCTTCAGCGAGCAACGACTGACGAGGCAGAATGGGGGAATGCATAAAAGAACATTCCTCACCAATGTAGTGAAAATGCATCCACCGCCACTGTCCCTGGGTCTCATTCCCATGCAATATACTTTGGTAACTGGTGATTCAGTCTGGATGCAAACAAATCGATATCCGGTGTTCCATACCGATCGATAATATTATTAACCATATAACCATATAACAATTACAGCACGGAAACAGGCCCTCTCGGTCCTTCCAGTCCGTGCCGAACACTTATTTTCCCCTAGTTCCATCCACCTGCATTCAGACCATACCCCTCCATTCCCTTCCCGTCCATATACCTATCCACTTTACTTTTAAATGTTAAAATCGATCCTGCCTCCACCACTTCTGCTGGAAGCTCATTCCGCAAAGCCACCACTCACTGAGTAAAGAAGTTCCCCCTCATGTAACCCCTAAACTTCTGTCCCTTAATTCTCATGTCATGCTCGCTTGTTTGAATCTTCCCTACCCTCAATGGGAAAAGCTTATCCACGCCAACTCTGTCTATCACTTTCATCATTTTAAAGACCTCAATCAAGTCCCCCCTTAACTTTCTGTGCTACAAAGAATAAAGACCTAACTTGTTCAACCTTTCTCTGTAACTTAGTTGCTGGAACCCAGGCAACATTCTAGTAAATCTCCTCTGTACGCTCCCTATTTTGTTGACATCCTTCCTATAATTAGGCGACCAAAATTGTACACCATACTCCAGAATGGTCTCACCAATGCCTTGTACAATTTTAACATTACTTCCCTACTCCTATGTTCAATGCTCTGATTTATAAAGGCCAGCACACCAAAAGCTTTCTTTACCACCCTATCTACATGTGATTCCACCTTCAGGGAACTATGCACAGTTATTCCTAGATCCCACTGTTCCACAGCATTCCTCAATTCCCTACCATTTACCAGGTACGTCCTATTTTGATTTGTCCTGCCAAGATGTTGCACCTCACACTTATCAGCATTAAACTCCATCTGCCATCTTTCAGCCCACTCTTCCAAATGGTCCAAATCTCTCTGTAGACTTTGAAAATCTACTTCATTATCCACAACACCACCTATCTTAGTATCATCTGCATACTTACTTTTCCAATTTTCCACCCCATCATCCAGATCATTGATGTACATGACAAACAACAGTGGACCCAACACAGATCCCTGAGGCACCCCACTGGTCACCGGCTTCCAACCTGACAAACAGCCATCCACTCTCTCGCATCTCCCATTCAGCCACTGTTGAATCCATCTTGCTACTCGCCATTAACACCCAAAGATTGAAACTTTTTAACCAACCTTCCATGGGGAACCTTGTCAAAGGCCTTACTGAAATCCGTATAGACAACATCCACTACTCATCAATTTCCCTAGTAACCTCTTCAAATATGTTATGATTCAATATCCATTCTGTGTTGTCATTGAATTTCCGTGGCCTGGTGTCCATCACCATATTGAGCCTACCTGGCAGGTAGGTAGCTGAAATCCAAATATTTTTTGCAATGCAGCAGTGCCAAATGATGTTAGGCAATTTATCACAGGATACAGACTTGTTTCCACCCATGTGATTAATGTAAGCCATTGTGCTTACCGCTGTGGTGTTGTCAATTTGAAGTCGAACATGCAGATGATGCATGTTTCCGCAATAAGCCTTTAACCCGTAGAGTGCTCCCAGCAACTCTAGTAGATAATACCATACAAATGGAGAATCGATGACTCATTCCATCTGCCACCACAGCTAGAGATGGTATCAGTAGCTCTCCATCCCAGAGCACTAACATCAGTTTGTAATATCATTGAAGGACTGTTGGCCAAAATCTTACTGGAATAATGCCAAATATTGGATGTCCACCATTGTAACTCTTAAATGGCTTCAGCTGGTAAATGCATAGGTCGATGAAAGTGACCTGCATAGAATTTGAGTGCCTGCTCCTTTGCAAAGGTCCAAACTTTGCAGCTGGAAAGGCAGCCATTAATTTGCCAATTATACTGGCTACTTGTCGAATAGAAGGTTGCTGTTTTACAATGAGATAATTACAAGCTTCCAATCTCTTGCCCAGAATCACAGACATGTGATTTGAGTTAATAGTAAATCCCAAGTAATCAATCACCCAAGATGGTGTCAACTTGGATTTAATTGGATGGATGAGAAACCCCAATCTCTCAAACAAGTCTGGTTGATGAAATAGCTAATTTAGCTATTTTTAGTGTTTTGCCTATGATCAGAATATCATCCAAATAAGCCATCACAATTGTGTTCGCATTAACGCAAGAGCTGGTTTTAACAATTGTGTAAATAATCTAGGAACTGAAGTTAACCTATTAGGGAATGCTTTAAAATGCCATTGTTGCCCCATCCAGCTAAATTTTAAATATCTCCGGTGATCCCTATGAATGGGCACCGAACAGTATGCATCTTTGAGGTCAATGCATCCCATGTAAAATCCTTTGGAAACCTGTTGTTTGGCAGTAACAAGGTTTTCCATTTTGAAATGTCTGTACTGCACAAAGGAGTTAAGTTGAGTCAAGTCAAGGATGATTCGGCATCCTCCATCCTTTTTTGGTCTAGTAAAAATATTGGATACAAATTGTTGAGGTTCATGACTCGACTTCTCAATTAGCCCTTTTGCACAGAATGCTTGAATTTCACCTTGTACAGCCAAACCCTCCTGTTGTGAATGATTAAAGGACCGGCTTGGTGTATGCTGTGAGGGTGGGAACGAATCAGAAAGGAATTCAATTTGGAACCTTTGTACACTGTGCAGTATAAACAAATCTGATGTTATCCAACGGCATTCATTCAAAAAACAGCGTAATCTCCCCCCAACTTGTGAGTGATCCACACACCTTATGTTACAGAAAGAACCAAACCCACCTACCTCCATGGTTACTGGTTGATTTGTGTTTATTTCCGTCCCCGAGGTTTGGGAGGTAGAGCTGCTGGAGTGCGCAAACTGCGTATCTTCGATGTGGGCTGACCTGGGCCATGTCCTAAAAAAGACCTTTGCCCAAAACGTTCAGCCTTCATGCTGCTACCAGCTTCAGGGAACCTCTTGCTGCTGGTAGAGGCATAGGGGTGTTGCCGCCGGAAAGACGAAGCTTTGCTTGTTGGTGGAGCTTGAATTAGCCCCACGGCATTTTCCTCATCGTCTAGGTCTTTGACCTGTTTCGGCACATCTTCCCCAAACAGGTAATTTGGAAGCTGCACATTACTGGCCCTGCATAAACCCATAAACTTTGGATTCAGGGCCGGGCAGATGGCGTTTTTATGGTAGCAATTTATTTCAAAGTGCGCATTGCATAGCAATGCCAGCGCATCTTGTTGTCCATCCGTCAGAGGACCTCCATCCACTGACCTGGCAAAGGCCGTGATGCCTGAAGCCAGCAGGCTCAGAATTCTCTGGAGTTTTACCGCCTGGTTTCTGATGCCTCCACCGATATGAGTCCATATCGAACTGTTTATAGCCAGCACTTTTCGAGATGCACAGTTAACAGGCGTGTGGTACCTCATGGCCATATCCACCATTACTTGCTCTTGGAGCTGGTGTGAAGCCAGGTAGTTGATAATGGCCGCCAATGCTTCGTCGAGCGGCTCCCCAATTTGCTGTGGTATCGCAAATTTCGATGCTAATGCGGGTAATTATGCTTGCCGCAGCCCGTGCATCGGAGTATGCTCCCCGGACATACCGCCGAACTCTGATCCAGCCCAAAACTGGCTCTGAATGCTACCCTCCTCAAAGAGGGAGACATCATGCATTCCTGAAACAGGCACTGCCGCGGGCTCACGAGGAGACCCGCTCTGATAGGACTCCATGTCTAGGAGTATATCTCAGTGGAGCATCCTCTCCATGAGGTGCTCCATCCGGGACAGACGTCCGAAGATGTTGTCCATTGTAGGAGGTGCACCCTCCTAGCCTGACTCGTCCGAGTCGAGAGGCCTCACAAAATTTTGTTTAGCTTTCCCACCTCTCTGAAGTCACTGGTAAAGCCGTCAGCGAATTGGATGGTGAAATCGACGGCCGCCCGCTACCTGCGGTCCCCTGTAGCAGGTCTCCCCGCGGCTCATCTAGACTTCACTCTTGACTTGTCCATTGGTGTTCCAACTTGTATCAATGCTGCAAACAAGAATTATAGATCACACGACCTCAGACAAAGTTCGAGAACTTACCTGTCGGACTTTTAAACTTACCGCTGGAGGAGCGACGTCCCCGCAGGCCAGTTGTGGCACCATGCGTAGACGTATTGACGCGCATGCAGGCTAGTGGGCTTCTTCAATAAGTCACTCACGTTACTCCAAAGTAAAATGTATTATTTTAATGCATATACAGTGGCTAGCAAAAGTATTCATACCCCTTGAACTTTTCCACATTTTGTCATGTTACAACCACAAACGTAAATGTATTTTATTGGGATATTATTTGATAGACCAACACAAAGTGGCGCATAATTGTGAAGTGGAAGGAAAATGATACACGGTTTTCAAATTTTTTTACAAATAAAAAACTGAAAAGTGCGGCATACAAAGGTATTCAGCCCCCTTTACTCTGATACCCCTAAATAAAATCCAGTGCAACCAATTGCCTTCAGAAGTCACCTAATTAGTAAATAGAGTCCTCTTGTGTGTAATCTAATCTCAGTATAAATACAGCTGTTCTGTGAAGGCCTCAGAGGTTTGTTAGAGAACATTAGTGAACAAACAGCATCATGAAGCCCAAGGAACACACCAGACAGGTCAGGGTTAAAGTTATGGAGAAGTTTAAAGCAGGGTTAGGTTATAAAAAAATATCCCAAGCTTTGAACATCTCACGGAGCACTGTTCAATCCATCATCCGAAAATGGAAAGAGTATGGCACAACTGGAAACCTACCAAGACATGGCCATCCACCTAAACTGACATGCCGGGCAAGGAGAGCATTGAACTGAGAAGCAGCCAAGAGGCCAACTGTAACTCTGGAGGAGCTGCAGAGATCCACAGCTCAGGTGGGAGAATCTGTCCACAGGACAACTATAAGTCGTGCACTCCACAAATTGGGCCTTTATGGAAGAGTGGCAAAAAGAAAGCCAGTGTTGAAACTAAGCCATAAGAAGTTCCGTTTGCAGTTTGCCACAAGCCATGTGGGGGACACAGCAAACAAGTGGAGGAAGGTGCTCTGGTCTGATGAGACCAAAATTGAAGTTTTTGGCCTAAATGCAAAATGCTATGTGTGGTGAACAACTAACACTGCACATCACTCTGAACACACCATCCCCATTGTGAAACATGGTGGTGGCAGCGTCATGCTGTGGGGATGCTTAGCTTCAGCAGGGATAGGGAAGCTGGTCAGAGTTGATGGGAAGGATGGAGTGAAATACAGGGCAATCTTGGAAGAAAACCTGTTAGAGTCTGCAAAAGACTTGAGACTGGGGCAGAGGTTCACCTTCCAGCAGGACAACAACCCTAAACATACAGCTACAATGGAAAGGTTTAGATCAAAGCATATTCATGTATTAGAATGGCCCAGTCAAAGTCCAGACCTAAATCTAATTGAGAATCTCAGGCAAGACTTGAAAATTGCTGTTCACAGACGCTCTCCATCCAATCTGACTGAGCTTGAGCTTTTTTGCAAAGAAGAATGGGCAAAAATTTCAGTCTCTAGATGTGCAAAGCTGGTAGAGACATAACCCAAATGACTTGCAGCTGTAATTGCAGCGAAATGTGGTTTTACAAAGTATTGACTCCGGGGGGCTGAATACCTTTGCACGCCACACTTTTCAGTTTTTTATTTGTAATAAAATTTGGAAACCATGTATCATTTTCCTTCCACTTTGCAATTATGCATGACTTTATGTTGGTCTATCACATAAAATCCCAATAAAATACATTTACGTTTGTGGTTGTAATGTGACAAAATGTGGAAAAGTTCAAGGGGTATGAATACTTTTGCAAGCCACTATACGTGCTTTCTGATTTAACTGGTGTACTTGAAAAGCTAATGTTAGGTTCATACATGAGAAAGACAAGAGGAACTCAGTCTTCAAAAAATTACTAAATATTTTTAATAGAAAATTAATCTTTGTAAATATGCACAACATATATTCAGGGGTTAAGGTAACAAGCAGATAAAAGGAAAGGTTGATTTTTCGAAACACGGTGCAATGTAAGTAAACCCATTAAACCAATGTACAAAAAGAGTGTGATGATGGTAGCCATAGGAACTGATGAGTTTGTTATACCGGAGGATGTTGAAACATGTCATCTATAATTTTGCAAAGTGTAACTACTGCAATAGAATGGTGTTATCAGTGGAAATAAATTGCACTTAAGAAATCATTTTCCATTCTAGGACTTGCATTCTATATTAATTTCAAATAAATTAGTTTTGGCTACAGAACGACAGAGGTTTGTTGGGATTCCGTCAATTAATTTATTTCAAAAGCTTGATATTGATTTTGTATTGAGTGCACATTAATAAATTCAAAACTCACAGTGGCAATATTAATCTGATCTTGGTAACTACTGTCTTAATAATCCTTATTCTTTCATTGTTAGGCCGATAATTTGGTTGTTACTGCTACATAAAAATGTTGCTGATCCATTTAACCCTGCACTGTATTGCAAGGGAAGGCAAAGTAACAATTACAGTCTACATCTACTTTGAAAAAATATAAAACAGTTTAAAATATGCTAAGTTAATTATTTTTTCTGGCTTCTAATATTATTTATATAACTAAAAGTCTCATCTTGACCACTTCCTGTCTGCGCTGTATTTTGATTTTAGAAAAAACACTAGACTATATTGCTATGATTTTTGGCCATCTTACACACAGTCTTCCTCTGCTGAGGCAACAACAAGACTTTTTGATCGATGAAAAATAAAAAAAGTTATGAGAGTTTAAAAAAATCTTGAGATCAGCTGATTGGTCCTCTCGCCTGTCAATCACCGTGATGAAGGTAACGCCCCTTCCGGGGGGGAGGAGAACTATAAAACCCCGGATGCCTGGATATGAGTCATTCATTCTGGAAGTTTGGGAGGGAGAAGCCACAACTGTGATTCTAAGCTGTGAATAAACTGAACTGTGAGTCTGCAATGTACTTGCAATAAATGATCTGTTAGCCCTTAATGAAAATAAGATGAGTTGTTTGGCCTGCCGTGTGCTTGAAACTGCAATGGAAGTGGAAATTAAATGAAAATGCAATTAGTTGTTTGGCCTGTTCTGTGCTTGCAACTGCAAGGGAAATGAAATGAAAATGCAATGAGTTGTTTGGCCTGCCCTGTGCTTGAAACTGCAATGGAAATGAAATGAAATGAAATGAGTTGTTTGGCCTGAGCTGTGCTTGAAACTGCAATGGAAATGAAATGAAAATTAAATGAGTTGTTTGGCCTGCCCTGTGCTTGAAACTGCAATGGAAATGAAATTAAATGAAAATGCAATGAGCTCTTTGGCCTGCCCTGTGCTTGAAACTGCAATGGAAATGGAAATGAAATGAAAATGCAATGAGCTGTTTGGCCTGCACTGTGCTTGATACTGCAATGGAAATGGAAATGAAATGAAAATGCAATGAGCTGTTGCCCTGCCCTGTGCTTGAAACGGCAATGGAAATGGAAATGAAATGAAATGAAAGGAAAATGAAATGTGTTGTTTGGCCTGCCCTATGCTTGAAACTGCAATGGAAATAGAATGGAAATGAAATGAAAATGAAATGAGTTGATTGACCTGCCCTGTGCTTGAAATTGAAATGGAAATGAAGTGAAATAGTTGTTTGGCCTGCCTGAAACCATTAATTCCGTCCCATAAGGCCTATCGTAGCCGAGACACCAGTCCCTTTTGACCAAAATGCCCATATCAGCCCAGGGGGAGCATTTTGGCCAGCCCAGGCCAGGAAAAGTTCAGAAAAAGTGCCTTTCACTCAGATGTCACTCAGATTTATTTTAAAGAGCCCCTTCGGCTCATCAGGCCTGTCATGGCCCAGGGGTACTCGCTTCAGACCATCTAAGTATTCCCCTGCAAGTATTAAACCTCATCCTACCATTTTTCTTCTTCCCTTCATTGGCTCCCTGTGAGATCCAGGCGAGGATAGACTTTCCTCCAACATTGTTGCGCTCTGCAGAAAAAGATGAAAAATGTCTAAAATTGATTCTCCACCCTCTCCCCCTTCTCTTTCACAAAGTCTCTCATCTGTTTTGGGCAGAATTTCGGACAGTTTCTGAGCTCCCAGCCCACCAGCCCTGAGTGACTGATCTGCCAGCCCACCAGGCGGAATGATTGAGCTGCCAGCCCACCAAGCCTGAGGACTGAGCTGCCAGCCCACCACGCCTGAGTGACTGAGCTGCCAGCCCACTAGGCCTGAGTGACTGTGCTCCCAGCTCACCAGGCCTGATTGACTGAGTTGCCAGCCCACCAGGCCTGAGTGACAGCCCAAGAAATCATTCGGCCCACAATGTCCATGCTAGCCCTCTGGAAACCAGTCCCTTCAGCCCACAACACCCATACTAGCACTCCAGAAAGCCCCCTCCCCGCCCCCCCCATTGGCCACCAATATTGGAATTGATGGAGAGGTGGAATGTTGCATTGGGGGACCAGCCCTTCCACGTGAACATGGGACCCAACTGGTCCCAATTAGTCTAGTAACAAACATTAATGTTGACACATTAAGTTGCATGCACTAATGGCCACAATAATTGATATGTTAGTATGGTTGAGATGAAACAACCTCATTCATTCTGATTCCTGAGTTGCAATAAAATCACAAGGGTATTGATCTGTAATTGTAAGACTGATTGTAACGCATGTCTACTAAACTATGAGGGTGGTCTTATTGACTTGACTGCCCTTAATGTGGTTTGAAAATGATAATGTGGTTGGTTTGAATTAAAAGCACTGGAAATAGTCGCTGAGGTTTGGGTTGAAGTAAAAGCACTACAAATGTTTGCTGGGGATTTTGGGTTGAAGTAAAAACACTGCAAATGGTTGCTGGGGGTTGTGGGTTGAAGTAAAAGCTCTGCAAATGGTTGCTGGGGGGTTTGGGTTGAAGTAAAAACACTGCAAGTGATTGCTGGGGGTTTTGGGTTGAGGTAAAAGCACTGCAAATAGTTACTGGGGGTTTTGGGGTTGAAGTGAAAGCACTGCAAATGGTTGCTGGGGGGTTTTGGGTTGAAGTAAAATTGCTGCAAATGGTTGCTGCGGGGTTTTGGTTGAAGTAAAAGCTCTGCAAATTATTGCTGGGGGGTTTTGGGTTGAAGTAAAAGCTCTGCAAATGGTTGCTGGGGGTTTTGGTTTGAAGTAAAAGCATGCAAATGGTTAGAAGTCTAACCTTGACAAGTTCCACTTTGCACTGTATATTGATTTCAGATAATACGGCTGTGATTTTTGGCCATCTTACTCAGTCCCCCTCCGCTCATCAGGTGCAGAGGATTCTTCCCATCAATGAAAAATAAAAGTGTTATTAGTGTTTAAAAAATGTTGAGAATCTCTCTTTTGTCAATCACGCCTTGAAGGCCACACCTTTTCCAGTGGGAGGGGGGAGGGATTATAAAACCCGGAAGTTTTGGTGTAGCTCAGTCTCTGCATGATGGGTGAGGGAGAGGTCATGACTGTATGAGCTGTGAATCAACTGAACACACTGAATGCCTACTAAACTGTGAGTGTGGTGTTTTGTGTGGTTTTATGGTGGTCTTATGGTGGTTTCACCCTGCTTGAAAAAGTATGAAACTGCACTTGAATGTGGTGGCCTTGAACCCTGCATGAAATGGTATGAAACTACATTTGAATTTGGTGGCCTTGTACCCTGCTTGAAATGGTTGGAAACTGCACTTGAATTTGGTGATCTTGCACCCTGCTTGTAGTGGTAGGAAACTGCAATTGAATTTGGTGGCCTTGTACCCTGCTTGAAGTGGTAAGAAACTGCACTTGAATTTGGTGGCGTTGCACCCTGCTTGAAATGAAATTTCAAGGAATAGCCGTGAGTCAACTGCCATTCCACCAGCCATGAGTGAGCTGCCAGCACATCAGGCTTGAGGGACTGAGGTGCCATCCCAAGAATCCATTTGGCCCACAATGTCCATACTAGCCCTCTGGAGACCAGTCCCTTCAGCCCACAACACCTATACCAGCACTCCAGAAAGCCCCCCGCCCCCCCAATATTGGATTTGATGGAGAGGTGGAATATTGCATTGGGGGACCAGCCCTCCCATGTGAACATGGGACCGAATGGGTCCCACTTAGTCTACTAATCTTATATAATTCTATCAACTCACCCCTCAATCTCCATTGCTCTGTTTGTGCTGTACTGTTGCATGGTTATATATATATATATATATATATATATATATATATATATATATATATATATATATATATATATATATATATATATATATATATATATATATATATATATATATATAATATATATATATATATATATAACCATATATATAATTCTATATGGTTATATATATATATATATATATATATATATATATATATATATATATATATATATATATATATATATATATATATATATATATATATATATATATATATATATATAACCATATATATAATTCTTCCAGAATGTTTACATTTGCTACACTTGGTACAAGTTGCTCTCCATATGCACTAATGATGATTAAAAGCCCTGTTGGCAATTTAATTGCTGCATCAGAAGGATCACACATTATACACAGCCGCTAATTATTCGTCCTGATCCTGAGATTATCTTTCCATAGCTCGAGCTCAGATACTTTGCTAGGCTGAGGTTTCAAATTGAATCATGTATTTCCTGTTAATTCAAGTAATTAAGTTTCACTTGAAGAAAATGCATGGCTTTAGATGTAGTGTTTTAGCTGATGTCCCATTAATATGCCATTCACTATCTGCTCTATGTGCACAGGTATGGCACGTACTGTTCAAGAGATGGAATAGACAATAGACAATAGTAGCAGAAGTAGGCCATTCGGCCCTTCGACCTAGCACCGTCGTTCAATGTGATCATGTGGGTCAACTCACACATGTCCCTCTGCCAACCTGATTCTTAGGATGTTTCAAGTAGTGATGTAACATGAAACATTTTCCTTTACCACAATTATCTATTGTTCTTAACTCCAGCAGTGTTCTCACTTATAAAACCCTATTATTTACATGAATTATATATTATTGTATATATTATGTATATACAGCTGAGAAAGCATCTAATATGCCATTGTTTTGATAAGAAGTGACACTATGATTTGGATTTCAATCTTAAGCATTAAGATGCTCTCTGTCCATTCTGACTTCTCCAAGAAGATCACACAGGCAGCAATGTTTCTTCTGGCATTTTTGAAAAACCATTCTGACTTCTCCAAGAGAATCATGCAGCTAACAATATTTCTGGCATTTTTGCAAAATATCATAAATTCCAGAATTCAAAGAATATGTTGTAAACCCTCATGTTATTTTTAAACTAAGGTTCCCGTGTCTGGTAGTTAAAAAAACCCCACAAATATATAGAAACATAGAAACATAAAAATACGTGCATGAGTAGGCCATTCGGCCCTTCGAGCCAACACCGCCATTCACTATGATCATGGCTGATCATCCATAATCAGTACCATGTTCCCGCTTATTCCTCATAGCCCTTGATTCCGTTAGCCCTAAGAGCAAAATCTCTCTCTCTCTTCAAAACATCTGGTGAATTGGCCTTCACTGCCTTCCGTGGCAGAGAATTCCACAGATTCACAACTTGCTGGGTGAAAAGGTTTTCCTCATCTCAGTCCTAAATTGCCTATCCCTCAAGGGGCTGTCCAACTGCGGCGACTAAATTGGCGAGTTTAGAAGAGTTTAGAAGAGTTTGAAAAAGTGTCATGTTGAAGACCTCCTTCGACTCTGTGGGAGACCTCCTTCGACCTCCTTTGACCAGCTTCAACTAGCTTTGGGAAAATGGGACACCGAATAGTGGAGAGTGAAGACGACCCCCTTCAATCTCCTTCGACCTCCCTTCGACTATGTTGAAGACTATCTACAATGACCTTCGACTACCTAGTCTACCCTCAATTACCTACGAATAACATGCCGACCTACTACGACCTACTTCGACTAAACCTACGAGTTAAAAAAATATCGATTTTTTTTCTATGGGGACCTTTTTTTACTCGCGGGCATTTTTCAGCATTTTGAAAAATACGCGCAACCTAGCTGAGGCCTCGACTACGCTCGAGCATGAAGGAGAGTTACAAAGACCTCCGAGGACCTTGTGTCGACCATGCTGCGAGTATGAGTCAAGGGCAAACTCTTCTAAACTCGCCAATTAGGTCGCCGCAGTGGGATAGCCCCTTTATTCGTAAACTGTGGCCCCTTGTTCTGGACTCTCCCAACATCTGGAACATTGTTTCAATTCAACTTCAAATTCAATTTCAACTTCCTTTCCCATTCCCACACCGACCTTTTGGTCCTGGACCTCTTCCATTGCCAGAGAGAGGTCACACGCAAAATGGAAGAACAGCACCTCATATTCAACTTGGGTAGTTTACAACCTACAGGCAAAAACATAGAATTCTCAAATTTTTGATAATTAACCTCCAAACAACCCCCTTTATTTTTTTCTTCTTCCTCCCCCACTCTTCCCTGTATGCCATCTGGGCTCATGCCCATTTCTCCTCTTGCCCCTCCTCTTCCACCTATATTTCTTCCCCTTCCAAATCTGCAACTCTTTTAAACTAATCTCACACATTTTGTCCTTTTTAACTCTGGCCTTTGTCTAACCACCTGCCTCTCAAAACCCCCTGCATCCCCCTAGCATTCGACAGGTTTTGTCCTGCCCACCTTTTCCAGTTTTGTCCCCGTCACCGTAATGTCTGAAGAAGAATCCTGACCTAAAACGTCACTTATTCATTTTCTCCAGGGATGCTGCATGACCCACTAAGCTACTCCAGCATTCTTTATATATTAAAAAAAAATCTTCTATAGTTTTTTGAAGATGTTACTGCTAGAATAGATAGTCCATGCTTGTGGTGTATTTGGACTTTCAGAAGATAATATAAGATCCAACATAGAAGAGGTGCACATAATTTAAATAAATGAGATTTGGTGATTATAAACTGACACAAACTGGGAATCAGTTGACAGGTAGGAAACTGCAGAAAAATTATCACTATATTACACTCTCATGGTGCGCAGGTGTGTGTTTCAGAGGGAGAGAGATGTAAAGGTGAATTTGAATTTTTAGCAGGTTTTCCTTGTATAAGAATAAAACTTTAACAAGTATATGTAGCTTGCCTTCAACAAGTCACTACTAAATAGAAAGCTGTTAGACGCAAAGATTTTGTTTTCTAGTCTTTAAATGTCATTACTGTACATGAAAGATTAAAAAGAAAATGCAGATGCTACAAAACAAACTTTAGAGTTTTGTTAGGTTATGAAGCCTAATAGTCTGCCAAGTTAGGAAATATGCATTCACATGTTATGAAAGCATAGTAGAATGATAACACGCTCTTTAGAAATTAGCCAGAAACAAACTGTAATCTGATAATACATTTAAACTTACTGTTTAAGTACCCCCACTGCAGATGATATTATGCTATGCATTGCTTTATTTTGCGTACTTAACAATATGATGGCGCACATTTGGTTGCAAGCAGATTTGTGCATATATGCAAGTTTGTGGTACAACTAAAACAATGTTTGTGGTAGATCATTGCTGAGTTAAGCTTATGTTTAGGGTTGTGTAGTGTGGTTCAAGATCCTGCAAGACATCACCAGCTACAAGAGGAACCCTCCCGCTCCTTGGACAATCGTCAGCTGACCAACGACCTGAACAAGTTCTACTGCAGGTTCGATAAACAGAAACTTAAGGGCCTGTCCCACCAGCATGCGACCCCATGCGGTGAGCGCGACCTAACGTGGTCGCTTGAGCCGTCCGGCCTCACGGGGCCGGTCCCACTTCGATCGCCGGAGCTGTATGGAGTTGTGCGGGGCTCCAAAAAACTGACCGTGTTCAAAAATTCCGCACGGCAACGGCCTGTCGGCCCGCAGCTGTCTCGACGCCGTACGCACTGTCTCGACATCGTGCCTCCATGTCACTCTCTGTGTGACCCTCTCTCTGTGTGCCTTCGTGACCCTCTCTCTGTGTGCCTCCGTGACCCTCTCTCTGTGTGCCTCCGTGTCTCTCTCTCTGTGCCTCCGTGTCTCTCTCTGTGTGCCTCCGTGACCCTCTCTCTGTGTGCCTCCGTGACCCTCTCTCTGTCTGCCTCCATGTCTCTGTCTGTGTGCCACCGTGACCCTCTCTATATGTGCCTCCGTGTCACTCTCTGTCTGCCTCCGTGACCCTCTCTATATGTGCCTCCGTGTCACTCTCTGTGTGCCTCCGTGACCCTCTCTATATGTGCCTCCGTGTCTCTCTCTGTGTGCCACCGTGTGTCCCTCTCTACCCTTGCGAACTTACCACGGACTTCGCTCCAACTTCGCGCCACTCACCCGACCTCCGTGCGGCCCCTGCTTCCGGTTTGGTCGTGCTCACCGCATGCAGGCGCATGCTGGTGGGACCGGCCCTGTATGGGGATCACTCGACCTCCGCACGGCCCCCGCTTCCAGTTTGGTCGCACTTGCCGCATGCAGGTCGCATGCTCGTGGGACAGGCCCTTTAACCCTGGTACCTCCTCCCCCCATCCCCTTCCCCACCCAATTACCACTTCACACCTACTTACAGCCTGACTCCAGTCCGCAAAGACTGGGCCTTCGTCCAATACCCACCCCCTCCTTGCTGCCCAACATCAGTCTGGCCACTTCTCCTTCACCAACTATAGAAATTGAGGTGGTGGAGAAGCTATTCAGAAGACAGAAAAGCCAGAAATCTCCAGGACTGGACAATGTTTCCCCCTCTACACTCAACTCTGTGCCAAACAACTGGCACCGGTCTACACAGATATTTTCATCCAGTCTCTGCAAACCTGTACTTTCCCTGCCTGCGTCAAAGTCTCCACTATTGTCCCTGTACCCAAAAAGACAAGGATTACTGGTCTTAATGACTATAGGCCTGTCACACTGATCTCTGCAGTGATGAAGTCCTTTGAAAGACGTGCTGGCCCAGCTGAAAAATATCACAAACCCCCTGCTGGACCCTCTGCAGTTGGCATAACGGGCCAATAGATCAGTGGATGACGCAGTAAACCTGGGCCTGCACTTCATCCTCCTGCACCTCGACAGCCAGGGGGCCTAAGAACCCCTCCGTCAGTGGATCACTAACTTCCTGACAGACAGGAAGCAGCATGCGAGGCTGGGAAAGCACATCTCGGACCCGCAGACCCTCAGTATAGGAGCGCCACATAGTTGCATATGCTCCCCTCTCCTTTACTCTCTTTACACTGACGACTGCACCTCCACAGAATCATCTGTCAAGCGTCTCAAGTTTGTGGATGACACAACCCTGATTGTACTGATCCAGGATGGGGAGGAATCTGCCTACAGTCATGGGGTGACACAGCTGGCATCTTGGGGCCTTCATACCAACCTGGAGCTCAATGCTCTTAAGACGTTGTAATTGATAGTAGACTTTAGGAGAACTCCCCATCCCCTCCCCCCACTCACCATCAACAACACCGCAGTCACATCTGTGGAGTCCTTTAAGTTCCTTGGAACCATCATCTCCAAGGACCTTAAGTGGGGGGCTACCATTGGCTCCACATTCAAAAAGATCCAACAGAGGATGTACTTCCTGCGACAGCTTAGGAAACACAACCTGCCACAGGCAATGATGGTCGAAATCTATGCTGCCATCATAAAGTTTGTCCTCAGCTTCTTCATCATGGTCTGGTTTAGCTCAGCCACCAACCACAACATCCGGTGTGCATTGAATCGTTCGATCAGCTGAGAAGGTTGCTGCAAACCTCCCCCCCATTGATGAACTGTACACTGCAAGGGCCAGTAGGTGAGTGGGTAAGATCATCTCTGATCCCTCTCACCCTGGTCACAAACTCTCTGAAGCACTTCCCTCTGGAAGGCGACTCTGGACCGTCAAAACCGCCAATCTAGTAATGTGCAACGGTTGTAATGAGTGTGCCACGGATCCCATGTTTAAACTCTTAGTGTTAAAAATAGGTTACAATAATTCCACTTTCTTGTGTATTATTTTTCTGGACTAAATTATTATAATGTCAGTTATAATCCACAGCTGACATCTTCCATACCAATATTTAACAATTTTGAATAAAACTCCATTTAAACTGTACAGTAAACCCCAATTAGTTCAATTTACTGCTAATAAGAAGACATCTTCAGCTATGATTCCAGGAACCAGTGAACCTTGTCTTCATACGAGAACAAATATAATTGGTTGCAATTCTTCGCATTTTTGCGCGTTTCTGGAATGTCAATAATAAAATAATACCATAACTTTCTTTCTTCTTTCCATGTTCAGTGTTTCCATAGAATTGAGATCACTTCTATTCATGGGAATGTAACTAGATTATTTGATCTCAATGAGTGAGTGTGTGCATGTGCTTCAGTGTGCATGTATGTTTCTGCATTCACATTATGACTTCCATTTTACTTATCCTTTGTTTAACAAAAATTAAATTTAGGTCACAACTACTACACCCCACCCAGGTGTGCATCCAATCCTCCCGCTTTCCTACTGTCCATTCTCCTTTCTCCTTCCTCCCAAACCCCTTCCCCCTTTATCCCTTCCTCCAGCCTCACATTTCACTCCTTTTCTCTCCTCATCTTGCCCATTTTTGTCTTTTTTTCCATCTTATCTTTGTCCACTTATCTGTCAATCGAAGCCCCTCACCGGCATCCACTAATCACTTGCCAACTTTATCCTGCCCCATCTTTTTTCGAATCAGAGATTCTCTAGTCAGAGGGTAGTTAATCTGTGGAACTCATTGCCACAGAGGGCTGTGTAGGCCAAGTCAGTAGATATTTTTAAGGCAGAGATAGACAAATTCTTGATTAGAATGGGTTTCAAGGGTTATGGAGAGAAGACAGGAAAATTGGATTCGGAGGCAGAGAGCCATGATTGATGGTGGAGTAGATTTGATGGACTGAATGGCCTAATTCTACTCCTATAACTTGTGAACTTGTGTGAATCATTCTGCCCCCCAATACAATCTGTCTGTAGAAATGTCCCGACCCAAAACATCACCTATACATATCCTCCGGGATGCTGCCTGGCCAGTGAATTACTCCAGCACTTGGTGTTTCTCTATTTGAAAGTCAGCACCTGTGGGACTCCAATAAGCACCTGTAAATAATTGAAATATATATACCCAATTGGTTTGGTGGAGAGGAAAACAGATTTACAAGTTCAAGGAGATGATCTTTCATGGACTATGTTTGGGATGCAACAATCTATATTACTAAAAGTAAGATCTTAACAACTTCCTGTTTTTCTGTTTCATGATTTTAGAAAACTATGACGCCACGTACGGCTGTGATTTTTGGCCATGTTACTCGGAGTCCACCTCCGCTGTGCAGGACAAAAGAATTTTCCCCATCAATGAAAAATATAAGAAAAATATAATGCTTAACAAAATGTTGAGATTCTCTCTGCCGCCCCTGCTGGTGGGAGGGGGGAGGGAACAATAATCTTCAAAATTTACTCAGAATTTATAGGGATTATTGCAAGCAGGAATGTTTTACAATTGTGCCTTTGTTATGATGCATTTTGATAGTGAGGGTGCTCTCTCTTCCCACCTCCCCCCCCCCCCCCCCACTCCCATCTCCCCCCCCGCCCCTCCCCCCCCCCCCCCCCCCCCCCCCCCCCCCCCCCAGCCAGGTCAAGTATGAAAAATGTTTATTTCAACAAAATAAATATACCAGTATAGATTCAATGATATTAGATTAGATTTTTTTCTGCTCCGTATAAAAGATAATACATCATCCAAAAAATGCACACCCTTGATTGAAAAATATATTCATGCAATTCTCTAAATCCAACACAAATACAATTTCCAGCTACACAGATGAATAAAATCTACATTGGCCAAAAGATTATTTAATGATGTTAATTATTCACTGTGTTGAATTAATTCCACTTTGACTGAAACATATGCACAAACACGTTTCTATAGAATGGGAGATTCTCGCCGGCTCCTGTCTATTACAGAGAGGTGATACCTGCATAACATCAACTCTTGATGAAGAGCTATGTTAAAAAAATGAAGCTTTAAGAGAAAAAAGAGAGCCAATGATCTGTTTGCAGAAATATAGTATTTCAGACTGGTGTAATTGCACAATGATATTGAGAAAATGACATTTTAACAAGAGAACATAAAAAGCCTTTCATTTGAAACAACAAAAGCTCTCCTCAGGTCTCATTATTTTGCAGTGAACTTGGTGACATTCAAATTGCAGTATTTAATAGATGAAAGAGCTTGCACACCACGAAGTCTCGGTGCAAATTAAAAACAGAGCACTTATTTTGTCAGACATACAAAGATGACAAGTTCACTTTACAAAGTAGGAGGGAAAGGCTTTTAACTTTGGTTCACTTGGATACTGATTTTACTGATTCTTGCATTTCTAAGAACATATTTACATGATATGGAAGAATTAATTTTTTTCTTTCTTAGAAGATATGTTTTCAATTTTTAGCAGTACGATTAGGACAGATGAAATAGGATTTTGATTGTGTAAGTTAGACAGTGTCTTAAAGGCAATTAGAGGTTGACTGATGTACTCCAGGTCTACATATTCTGTTAGTCTCCATATTCAGGGAAGTTCAGCCCAAATATTTATCAGGTTCCCTGACCCTTCTGTATTATTTCAAAAGTCATGAGGACCTTTATTTTGTTATATTCAAAATATAGATTTATAAGATCATATATTTCTAATTTTTATTATCTTATCAATATCAGACATTAGGAATTGCATTGTGACTTGCTGTGAATGGGAGGAGGATTGACCTGCATGGAAGCACAGTTGTTTGTTCTGTTGCCTCACAGTTCCAACCACCTATGGTACACATTCACATGTTTGCACATTCTCTCTGTGGCTGTATGGGTTTCCTCTTGATGCTATGGTTTCCACCTACATTTGCTAAACATGCTGGTAAGTTAATTTGTTTCTGCATATTAGCATTTAGTGCAAATTAAGAGTAAAGGGAGTTGATGAGAATTAATGTAAGAAAAATGTAATTGCAGGATTTCCCCCTGGGAATTGACATGGATCTGTTTGTCTCTGTTCTGTTACACAATTTCAAAATTAAAGGTCTTATTTGCTTTGCACATCTGTGATTCTACAACGTCTGGAAGATGTTTTGAAGTAATTTTACAGTGCAATTGAGAAGCAAATGCCCTGGAAATTTATTTTCCTCGTCACATCTACAGTTACATGATTACTGGCACTGGAATTAGTATTAGAGTCCACCAGTATAAACCCACTGACTCCCATGGCTATCTAGACTACACTTCTTCCCACCCTGCTTCTTGTAAAGACTCCATCCCCTACTCCCAACTCCTCCGTCTACACCACATCGGCTCCCAGGATGAGGTGTTCCACACCAGGGCATCGGAAATGTCCTCATTCTTCAAGGAATGGGGGTTCCCCTCCCCTACTATAGATGAGGCTCTCACAAGGGTTTCATCAATTCCCCATAACACTGCTCTCTCTACCCATCCCCCCACTCGTAACAAGGGCAGAGTCCCCCTAGTCCTCACCTTCTACCCTACTAGCCGTCACATTCAACAAATAGTCCTCCGTCATTTTCGCCACCTCCAACGTGACCCCACCACTCGCCACATCTTCCCATCTCCCCCCCCCCCCACCGTCTGCATTCCGCAAAGTACGTTCCCTCCGTAAATCCCTGGTCAATTCTTCCCTTCCCTCCCGCACCACGCCCACCCAGAGCACTTTCCCTAGCAGCCACAAGAAATGCTACACTTGTCACTTTACCTCCCCCCTTGACTATTTTCAAGGACCCAAGCAGTCGTTCCAGGTGCGACAGAGGTTCACCTGCACGTCCTTCAACCTCATCTATTGCATCCGCTGCTCTAGATGTCAGTTGATCTACATTGGTGAGACCAAGTGTATGCTTGGTTATCGTTTTACCGAACACCTCCACTCGGTCTGCAATAACCCACCTGATCTGCCAGTGGCTCAGCACTTCAACTCCCCCTCCCATTCCAAATCTGACCTTTCTGTCCTTGGCCTCCTCCATGGCCAAAGCTAGCATCACCGGAAATCGGAGGAGCACACCTCATATTTCGCTTGGGTAGTTTATACCCCAGCGGCATGAACATTGACTTCTCCAATTTCCGGTAGCCCTAATTGTCTCCTTCCCTTCACAGCTCTCCTTCAGCACTGACTCCTCCTCCTTCCTTCCTTCCCCCCCCCCCCCCCCCCAAACGCAACCCCCACCCTGCATCAGTTTGAAGCAGGGTTTCGGCACGAAACATTGCCTATTTCTTTCACTCCATAGATGCTGCCGCACCCGCTGAGTGTCTCCAGCACTTTTGTCTACCACCAAAATAATTGTTGTGTTACTGGGAGATATGATCTAAAATATCCAAGATAATAGTGAGATTAAAAGAGAACTTACCAGTTTGAAGTTTGATCATTATTTTCTGAGGAGTTACGATGAGGGATTATGTGAAGAAGGCCGTACCCATGCATGCGCGTCAATCGTCAAAGCAGCGGTGTGAAAACACAGAAAAAGAGTTATTGAACTAAAATAGTAAGATTAGAGTTGACTAGAACTTACAGAAAGATCGTTATGTTACGAGGGTAGGGAGCGGAGGGCACGTAATCCCTCATCGTAACTCTTCATAAAATAACGATCAAACTTCAAACTGGTAAGTTCTCGTTTAATCTTACTATTTTACTTCGGAGTCATGTGAGTGACTACGTGAAGATTTTGAAGCTCTGTGAGTCCACACAAGCACGACTGCATCAGTTGACCATAGATAAGGGAAACATTCATAATGCATACATACATGACATAGATTTAAAAATATGCTGATGCTGATAAATGAACAAACAGTAATAATAGTAACCCCTCTCAACCGAGGGGAACTATAAAATTGAATCTAAATAGACTTGGCAAATACCCCTGGTCTGGCAATGGGTTAAAATAAAATGTTGGATACCTCATTCGTTAGACCATCCTGCAGTTGACAGGATGTGGTCCAGAGGACCGCACATAACCCTTGCTGCTGGTGTTGTAGCAGCCCTGGTGGAGTGAGATTAGAAATCAGTATCTACTCCTGTATAAACCAAAACCTTGCATAACCACCTGGAGATGGTCTGAACTAGTATCAGAGCCCCTAAGGCTCTAGATGACCTTGACATGATGATGTAAATGTGTGACCACATGTAACAGAAGGTGCATGTGGTATGTAAACATGAATTATGATATTGCAGGTGTAACGATCATGTCCATTCGCAATTTATGTAATGACTGGACCCATGCGCTGAGGGCAGCACCAGGGAATAACCCACCTATGAGAGTCTAACCAAAGATAGAGTTATAGCTGGAGCCCCATGGTGAATAAATGTTAACACAATGTCAATATCTCATACTTCCGTGTACTTGGGTCTGGAAGAACTTTTGTTAATGATATCCTAATACGGGACACCAGAGGGTGAAACCCGAGAGAGCGGGTCCCACTTGCTGCAGCAACTATGATGAGAAGCACGTTGGGTACAGTTAATGGGACTATAACTTAATTTATTATCAAAGACCCATAGAAAATGAACTCTAAGACGTCAGTGTCCGTGCTGTATTATATGTAACATAACATTTAACAGAAAACGCTTCCTGTCTCCTGATGAGGCAAACTACTACTTTTTTGCTGCTATCCTGCACTGTGCAGTGAGACATGCATGGATCAGTCTGACAGCCCGAGCCGCAGGAGCGGTCTTATCAGATTATGTAAAGCAATTAATTGATTAATCATGTAGAGGCTGGTTCCCCGAATCCCAGGCTGAACCAGCAAAGATTTTGTGACATTTTATTTGGCCAATATTACCATTAACTGGACTTAAGACATTACATGTATGCAAAAAATATTTTACTGATGTTTAATACGCTACTTCTTTAACCCGTTGACACCAAAGTCTGCATATATGTGGAGAGTTCACAATTCTTGTAATACCTCATGAAGTAGGAACGTATAGATTAACAGAGACAAAATTCTTCACAAATTGAGCCCATATTTGTCAAAGTTCAATATAAAGTATGCTCACAGGATCTTAATGCAAAATGATCAGTAATTTATAAAATTGGCAACAATTTTGATAATTGAAAAATCAATATTTGTAATTAAAATAGTAAGATTAAATGAGAATTTACCAGTTTGAAGCTTGATCTTGATTTTATGAGGAGTTACGATGAGTGATTACGTGAAGAAGGCAGTCAGTCCACTGAGCACGTCAATCTTCAAAGCAGCGGTGTGAAGTCACAGATAACAGTTGTTGAACTGAACATAGTAAGATTAGAGAAGAGTAGAACTACCAGATGACCTTAATAATATGAGGGTTGGGAGCGGTGGGCACGTAATCGCTCATCGTAACTCCTCATAAAATCAAGGTCAAACTTCAAACTGGTAAGTTCTCATTTAATCTTACTATTTTACTTCGGAGTCACGTGAGTGACTATGTGAAGATTTCAAAGATCTGTGATTTCATGACGGAAACGAATCCTTGCGTTACTCACTGCATGAAGTGACCATGGATGAGTGAAAAAAATTAATGCATTCAGACATAACTTAAAAGAAAATAATTGTGACCCCTTTCATCAAGGGGGAAACTATAAAACAGAGTCTTAAACGGAGTTGGCAAATACCCCCCGTTTGCCAATGGGTTATTTAAAATGTTGGTAAAGTATGTTCGTTTAACCATCCTGCAGCTGCTAGGCTGTGGTCCTGTGGAACGTACATTATCCTTGGAGCTGATGTAGTAGCAGCCCTGGTGGGCTGCGTGTGGTAAATATTAGTATCAACGCATACATTAGCCAAAACCACGGTTTTACCTCCTGGAGATGGTGGAACTAATACTTCTATGAAGTTATTTGTACCCAACAAACATAGCTAGTGAGGAGCCTTGGAGGCTCTAGGTGACCTAGACGTATAGTGTAAAGGTGTGACCACACATTACCGAAAGTCCAGAGTGTAGCTATGAAACTTGTTTGAGACCTAAGCCCCTGGTTAGTGCTGGTTAATTAAATCAAAAAACATAAAATGTTATGTATTAGCAGATTACCATCCTGTCCAGTTGCAATTTACGTTATGACTGGACCCAGTGCACTCAGGCCAGTGCCATGAGGATAAGAACCTTTGAGAGCCGGCTAAAGCTTAGGATGTAGCCAGAACCCCCTGGTGAAGTAATGTTAACACGTCTATGTCCCATACTTCGTGTTATCGGGCCTGGGAGAACTTGTATTAAATATATCCTTATATTCTGGAGATCGGAGCGTGAGGAAATCGGTGCTGCAGCAAATATGATGAGGAAGCATAATGAATGACACTTTCCTTAATTATTGTCATAGATCCATGTGGGAATGAACAGTAAGACATCAGTATCTGTGCTGTGTTGTACGTAACATGTATATTAGAACAAAACGGTCCCCATTTCCTGAAGTGGAATAGTACTGCCTTATGGTGTCTCCCCTGCACTCTGCAGTGTGCACTACATGAATCGGCTGGACAACCCAAGCCATAGGCATAGTCGTCTCAAAGTCTGCAAGTCAATTAATTGATTTTCTTGCAACGGCTGGTTTCCCATGTCACAGGCAGAACCAGCAAGTGTTATGTTTAGAATGACCATATTAGGTTCTATACAATTTCCAACATTAGCGGGCACCCGTGGCTGCATATGCCAGTCAGGCCGTTTGAACGCCTGAAGCGGTGTCATGCTGGTTAATTGCAAAACCCGACTGAAGTGGCAGTATGGAAGAAGACCTGCAAGAAAACATTCCTCTCCAGTGTGGCGATAGTGTATTCTTGGCACTGTATGCCATGTATTAACAACTGGAGAAAGAGCCTGCAGATTATTCATATTCACACAATAACCTTTAACCTATAGGATGTACCTAGTGTTATGGGTAGTTGATACCAAACTGAAAATTGGTGACTGATGCAAACCGTATCCACTTCCATAACTGGAGATGGCAGTCGTAATTTCTCATCTTTGAGGACTAGCACCAGTTTGTATTTACTGAGGATAACTGACCAAACTTACTGGAGCAATGCTGAATACTGCCACCATGTGACTTTGGTAGCTTCAGCTGGGATAGGCCTGGGTCTATTAACAAAGACCTACATGGTACTGAGGGGTTAATTCTTTGCACGTAGTAGGTACTGATAATGCAAAGGCCCAATTTGCACCGCTGGAACAGAGCTGCTATATTGCCAATTACACTTAATGAGTAGATTGCTGCTTATAACAACAAGGTTGTTACAGGCTTTTGATAATTCCACCTGCCCCAGGGCGAAGTCCCTGTTAAGTTGATAGTAAAATGTAATCCCAACAGTCAATTGTTCTGATTGGTATTAACTTAAACTTTGGGCTGCAACTGTTAATTTAGTAAATTTAGTGAAATACAACGTTTAAAAAACATTATCCAGATAGGTGATAACAATGTTCTAGAGCTCTGAGCAGCCCAAGTACCGGTTTAACTAATTTGGTAAATAAACCTGGGAGCTGAAGTAGCCCATTTGCATTGGTTTTACTGTTGCATTGACCAATCCAGGTAAATTTCAAATATCTCCCATTTTGAAGGTCTATACTGCACATAGGAGTTAAATCTGGATTAAGTGATATCCTGCATCTTTCACCCTATCCTGAAAGGCAATCCAGCCCATAATACTGGGCCTGTATCGAAAGACAACACTGGCCCCAATTCCAAGCCTGCTTGGAACCTAGTATGTTGTGCAGTATAAAGTAATCACATGCTATCATCAGTTTATTAACCCAGATCTAAATCTCATGCAAGCATGGTCACTTGTAGAAAAACACAAGTGTAAATATTAACAACATGTTAATGGTCCACCAAACCATGTTTTGGGAGAACAAGACCCACCTACCTCCATGGCTACCGGTGGTCGTATGCTAAGCCACTAGGCTTGGTCTGAAAACTCTGATCATACTGAGCCTGCCTCATAAGACGGCTCTGCCCATAATACAGGGCCTGTCTCGAAAGATAACCCTGGCCATATTTCCGTGTCCAGCTTTCAAGCTGCCACTGGTTTCAGTGAACCGCTTCCCCCGATGGAGGCGTGGGGTGTGTCGTCGCCTACCGATGAAGCTTTGCTCGTCGTCAGCCTTGATTAGTCTGACAGCTTTTGCTTCCACATCCTGGTCTTACCTGTGGGAAAAGTCTTACCTGAAGAGAGGATTCTTTTCTTGGATTGCAAGCTCTCCAATGTCACCTGGGTAGCGCTTTTCACTGCCGGCACTTGTAGCATTTGCGAGTATCTCTTGAAGCCATATGAATGTGCTCCAGTATGTTGCACGGATATACTTAGAATTTGAAGTCAGTTCCATACTGATCATTCGCACTCCCCTCCACAGAGAGGGAGATTCGTAGGCAGCCCTGAAAACAGGTGCTGCCACAGGCCCCTGAGGCTACCTGCACTGACATGGCCCTCAGCGGCCCTATGTCAGGTTTTTGCTCTGGGTCAGACTGAAACTGACACTGAATGCTCCCTCCTCAGAGAGGGAGACATTGTGCAGCTCTGTGGGTTCTCCATAATACCCGGGCTGATAACTCCCTTGTTTGGAGTATTTTATTGTGGAGCACCTCTCCATCAGGTGCTCCATGTGGGTTGAATGTTGAAAACGTTTCTTCCTAGACTTCCTAGACTTTGCCAACCTGTGGTTCGTTTACCCCTACGTGGGAACCACAGCCGGCCTGGAAGCAGACGTCCCCTGTAGTCGGGTGATGGGACCCTGCTGACCTGGCTCACAGACCTTGCCTGCATGTGGTTGGCTTAACCCCCTCCCGGGGAATCACTGCCGGTCTGGAGAAGATGTCCCCTGTGTGTCGGGGAAACTCTCCTGGATAGGCTACAGACCTTGCCAGCGTGTGGTGGTTTTAACACCCTTCCGGGGTGCTACAGCCAGCCTGGAAAGCACTGACTGTGATGTCAGTGACTCTAGGGAGGAGGGGGGGAGGGGCGTCCGATGGCCGCCGGCTACTCGCACTTCCGCGGTCTCTGTAGCCAGGTTCCCCTCGGTCCCAGTATCCGTGGCCGAGACCGGGATTCCCCGCGGTCCATGACAGGTACCTCTCTGAACAGAGAGTCCTGCAAAAGAAAAACAGAAGAAACCTGGAAAAAAGGTAACTTAATGTCGAGTTGAACTTACCGCTGGACAGAGCGGAGCTGCCGCCAGTTGGCTCGTTCGCGCTGAGCGGGTAACGTAATGACACGCTCAGTGGACTGACTGCCTCCTTCACGTAGTCACTCACGTGACTCTGAAGTAAAATTGGCAATGTCTTATCGAGAATTTTAATGGAAATGCTCGTATTTTCATTTGTAATGCAGTACATTACTTTGTAATGTATCAATATAATATGCAAAAAGAAAGTCACAAACTATGGAATTCATTTTTTCAGTATAGTTATCAAGGAAAAGAAAGCAGTTCCAATTGTTTGATATTATTCATATGGAGGAGAAATATAATAGCTCTAAAACCTACCTTAATTTTGCAATCTCACTAAAGATAATCCCCCTTTCCCTCTCCCCTCCACCTCTCTCTCCCCCCCATCTCTCTCTCCCCTCCCCTCCTTCCCCTCTCTCTCTACCCCACCCCTCCCTCCCTCCCTCCCCTCCCCCCCCTCTCACATTCCCCCCTCTTTCTCCCTCCCATGCAGTGTTGGTGGGCCCGCTCAGCGGGAATGGAAAGTGGTGTGGGCCCAGTGGGGGGGGGGGGGGGGGGGGGGGTGGCGTGGGCCTGGTGTCGTGGCCTGTGCCCGGCGGGGGTGGCGTGGGCCTTCCCTGCCGGGCCCACACCACCTTCACCCCCCGCAGGGTCCACGCCACCCCCGCCGGGCCCAGGCCACCCCCTCCGGGCCCATGCCTCCCTCCCCCCTCCCGCAAGAGCCTTATGGGCCTGTCCCACTTAGATGACTTTTTAGGCGACTGCAGGAGACTATGCAGTCGCCACATGGTCGCCACATGTTTGCGGGTGGTTGCCGGAGAGTTGTTTTCATGGTCGTGAGGAGTTCCCACATTCTGGGAACTAGTCACGGCCTCATTATGTTCGCCGAGAATTTTTCAACATGTTGAAAGATTAGCGGCGTGTAGAATGAAGCTGCCATGGAGAATAGCAAGAATTCTTGATCCGTAGGTGGGTCGCAAGGAGGTCCTAGTGGGTGCCAAGAGCTCGAAGGTTCTCTTAGGTTCTCGTAGGTTGCAGCAGGTGAATTTCATTGGGTCATTGGGGGAAAAAAAACGTAAGCAGTAGTTTTCAGAACCAAGGATGACCGACCGCTAACGTTAAATGTCCACCGAACCTCACAGCTGTGTATCTGTGGAGTGTTAAAAGTTGTCTGGCTTCTTCAAAGTTGTCTCCACTCCTTCTCCCCCCTTCTCCCCCTTCTCCCACCTTCTCCACCCTTCTCCTCCCTTCTTCCCCCCCCCCCCTCTTTTAATGGACTTACTGTACTTGTGCTAGCCGTCTTAATTGCAGAGCCAACCTTCCTGTTCATAATGGAGTGTATCTGTATCACCTTGGCTTTGCACCGTGTGAATTTGAGACAGCGCCCCCCCCCCCCCCCCCCCCCATTTACCCTGGCCCCCGTCTTTGCAATATGTTTGTGTTTGTGTTCCACTCTGAGAGTCACCAAGGGAATATTTGTTGGTGTAAGTTGCCGGTTTTTAGGCGACTGCCGGCAACTTGACAGACGCCGGCAGTCCGCTGAAAAATTGCCTAGGTGGGACAGGCCCATTAGATTGATCCTCCTTTCCCCTCTGACACAGTGACATCATTTTTTGCATTTATTCTGTTGGAGCAAATATCTGTGTTTCTTTCACTAAATCCAGGGACTATATTGCACCACCCCACTCATCTACCACTCAGTCTCCATCTTTCCCATGGTTATCAGTCACAGTGCAAATTCTTAATATCCGGCTTTATATATGGTGATACACTTCTCAGTTTGGTGCCCAGCAAATTGTCTGAAGCTTAGTTCAACTCCATGTGGAACATTGGTAAATGTGCATGCCTTCCTTTAGCCCATCTTTCTTGGTGTAAATATGTTTCAAATATCTTTGTTGAATTCCACAATGTTTCACAGGGATACTTAATGGGCATTCGGGCTTAATGCAGCGATGTTTTAAAGACAAAAATTTGGTGAAACCCAATTTCATAGCTATAATACCTTGCAGTGGCTTGTTGGAGCAGTTCCATTGTTTGTCACATTTTTTAACAATAATAGCCTCATTCGAACATGATCTTCACTTAACATTGACTAATTCATCTGCTGTTTTTCTGCATTTGAACACTTACTGAATGGCACGTATAGTGTAATATGGCTGTCACATTTGTTAATCACTTCATTGCAAAGATAACTCATCGGCTTGGATATTGTGCTTGCTCAAGCTACCTCAGGAAAGGTTTTGCAATGTGTGTGTGTGAGCAAAGAACATCAATGATCTGCCCACATGAATAGAGGATATTGTGCGCTACAGTGTGCTAGCATGATTGCAGGCATAACTCATTGTGGAGCAGGACCTGATAAAAAATACATGGCATGTGAACCCTTTGCCCCTGAGACGATATCTTCAGGAAAACCAAATTTACCATGACTAGATTTGGCAAAAGTAGAACAATTTAACAGATATGTACAAAAATAAGGTAAAGCTGCACCATAGATTGTTTAATTTACCTCAATAAAACAGGCATCAATTCTGTGGGCGTCAAGAATAGAAAACTCTTTTCTTGTTTAATAGTTTTGTTATGTGCCAGGATGATTGATTCTGTGCCTCATTTTTTTGCAAAGCTGACAGCTACGTGGCCTGATTATTACATGCACCAGTCTCTGAAGATCAGCTACTCATTTTCACAACACGTTATCAATAATAAATCACTGCAAGTATTGCATGCTAACTCTCCTACTGAGCTAATATCGTGCATGCCTGATTATTGATATTAGTATGCTGTTTCGGACTGATTTGGAGTTTATTAATGGATGTGTCACCATGAGAGTTTTTTTCCATTCATGGTCAAACTAATAAATACACCACAAACTTTACATTGAAGAACATTCACTGAATGAAATCAGACTAGAGTTTTAAATTTATTGGTATATTATTTTCCAATCTCTGAGCTGCAATTTTGTGTAGAAATTTGATATTAACGTAGGTCTGCTTTTAGACATTGGGGAGTGATACAAGATGAATTAGGCTCAAACAATTACTGTTTGTTGAAAATCTCTCTCTTATTTTGCAGTTTTCATCATACCGAATTAAGAAGATGGGTTAGATAACATTTTTGCACAGATTTTAGTACAATTAATTGTTTCTGTATTAAAAATAGACACATAATGCACATCTGAAGGTTTTTTTATCATGTTAAGAACTGTTGACAAATACCCATACACAATGCAAGACAAAAAAAATGATTGGATAAGCAGGAAGCAGGAAGAAAATTAGAAAATATTCAAAACTTGTATAAATAAAGCAATAGAATGCAGGGTATACAATAGTTTTTTAAACTAATGGATCCCATGCAGAACAACAGACTTTGGATATAAGGTAAGGTGGGATGTCATACACATGGCCTCTGGCAGTGCACAAATTGAACTCAGTGAAAGGTAATGATGCTCTGGGAAATGCTGATCATGTGGATGCTACTTCAAAGATCCCATACATGTAGCTTACAGTTTATGTCATGGAAATAAAAGGTTAATTTCCCCAGCTAATATTTTTTGATGTTACTCCTTAAAAAAAATCAGAGGATATCTGATATTTTGATGACACAGCTGAGAATACCCATATTTACCCCCGACACCATAAACATTTGTTGCAATCACACATGTCAGGAATCCAGATACAAATGCATGTTATCCTTTAATTAATTATGAGGATCTGACAGCAGAAGGTGAACAGGTCACTTTTGTAATAGATTAGTACAAGTAGAAAAGAACAAGAAGCTAATAGTTCCAGTCTGGAGTTTGCCATACAGAATTTCACTCCTAGTTTGGATGATGAATCGAGTTTATAGTGACCCCACTTTGCTACTAATGATGTAACACAAGAAAGGTTGAATGAAACAAGGAATTGCTATATCTTTGCAGCAGTTTCATGGATTTGTGAGAAATAGTGATTACACCCCACTGTTGTGAAGGTCCTGTGAGAAAGTGGTTAACAGACATAGTTGATTTAAACTAGAACTAGAAAAACATAGCTTAGAAAGAAATAAGGTTTCAACAAAGCCAGACTGTTAGTAGAATAGAAAGTAACGGTATATAGAACAGTGAGAAATTCAAGATAAAAAGTAACAAACAGATAGAAACTTCAGTATAAGCCTTTGACGTCAGGAGATGTTCCGAGACGTTCCTGGACTTTCTCGTGGGAATGTGTGCTTTATGTTATAATTAAAAAGAGGCAAAATGGTGAGAAAAGAGAGTGTGGCTAGAATGTAATGAAATGTATAAAGATAGACATCCCGACCCTCGGTGTGCCTCTAGAGGACAGCAAAGAAGAGGCACCTATTCTGCAGAATATTATCTTAATAAAAGCCTCTTTGCTGAATTTGTCTCAAACAGCGTTTGTGATTTTTTATATCTCACAATTTGGGGGCTCGGTTCCGGGATTTAATTATTCCAGGCCAGCTGACGGGAGTACATGGACAAAGAGAAGGTGCACCCAGCTGAGTTGAGCGGTCTCAGACTCCTTGCTTACCGTCAGAAGGTTTGAGCAGTGATGCTCGGACCAAACAGAGACTCAGCAAAGAAGTGAAAGTGGTTGAAGATTGGTTGAAAATCGCGAAAATCGAGTAATTCTGTGCACAGACCCCGGTAAGAAACTTTGACTATTATAGTATTACCTGGGCGATTTGATAAAAGATCGGAGAGGAATTCCAATCAAGAGAATGGGAAATGTAAGTGAAAAACCCATCCCAGCATTCTATCTAATAGTCCGTTGGGGGCGAATGCTGAACCACTGGGGAATGCCCAAGGGTTGGAGAAGACAACAATGATAAGGTATTGTTAATTTGAATGGCCAAAACACCCGATAAAAGGAGCTTTGGTCTGGTGGCCAGAGAATGGGTCAGATGGAATTTACTGGAGAACCTTTGATGGTAAAAAGAAAGGTCAGGGTAAAACAAGAATTTAATGATGATGTCCAGTAGGTCACTGTCGGTGATGACACCGACAGCGACCTACTGGACCCCAGGAGTGAGAATGAAAAGGGAATAAAGAGACAGGAGGCGGTCGCAGTAGATAAATTAAACCCCCAGTCACCAGGAGAGGGAGTCAGGAGGTCAGTCAGAGTAAGAAGAAAATCGGTAAAAATTAGACCTTCTAAGAGACGGTACCCATGGGAGGACCCCCAGGGGGAATGGGGTTTGTTAATGTCACCTTAACTAGTACTGAAGTGAGGAATTTCAAAAGAGAAATGAGAAGCCTCCTAGGGGATCCTTTAGGTCTGGCAGAACATTTAGATCAGTTCCTTGGGCCAAACACTTACACATGGGAGGAGTTAATGGCCATTATGGGGAATCTCTTCACATCTGAGGAGAGGCAGTTTAAGTCCTCGTGGATACCATCCTGAGAGGTCAGGGGCTTGCACGGGCGAGGCACTTTAACTCCTCATGGATACCACCCTGAGAGGTCAGGGGTTTGCACGGACAAGGAAAGTATTCTGTGGATATCACCCTGAGACGTCAGGGGTTTGAAAAGGCAGAATAAAGTATTTTGTGATACCACCCTGAGAGGTCAGGGGTTTGCAAAGGCAAAATACGAATTTAAAGTGGGTAACAGAAATAGTGTACACAGTGATAAAATATTGTAGAATAGCAGAAAGTAGAATAGCAATAAGAATAGTGTAATGTAATATAGTGACTACCAGGACAGAGGAGGTGAAAGGACTGAGTTTCTTGACTGTTTGTGGAGATAAAATTGCTACATTCTCTCTGCTGAGAGATCAAGTCAAAATGAGCTTCTTTGTTTGGAGATTTAAGGGAGTGGGGTATGGTCAGATGTTGAGTGGCTAGGATTTTGATTGGTTGTGATCTTAGTGCGGTGTGGTTAGTGACGGTAAGTCTGAGTAATCACGATCTGAATCAATATCCAATCACAACGCTCAGGAACCTGACTGGTAGGGGATTAGACCATCCTACTTTAACTTAAAAGGGGAGATAAGAATTATATAAATGTTAATTTTGAAACTTGAATCTGTGTAGAAAATTGCATAATTTCTTTGAAGTAAGAATGGAACGATTGTGATTTGTGTGTATAAACCGGTTTTAAATGAATGAGGAAGTTCATGTATGTGATAAGTTTGTTGTTGTAGACCACATGCTGTAAGGGTAGGTGTGTGTGTGTTCCTTTAAGAAATTGTAAGCAATGGGGGAGGTTATGAACTGCTGTAAGGTAACGGACAACGCTGGATTGAAATAATTGGAAACAAGTTAATTGCTGAAACATGACCAGCTTTTGTGGTTTGTTTAGATAAACATTCTGGTTGGAGAAGGGTAATGATTGTTTGCTGAGATTTTCAGAAACAGTTGTGAGGAAGTGGCCCAAGGACGGTACTTTCAAGATAAATGTGTGACAAGATGGAAGTGTTAATTATGAATTATATGTCACAGATAAGGTGGGAAAAGGAGAGAGGAAAGGAATTATGTGTTAAAGAAGGAACTGCAGATGCTGGAGAATCGAGGGTACACAAAAAGCTGGAGAAACTCAGCGGGTGCAGCAGCATCTAAGGAGCGAAGCAGATAGGCGACGTTTCGGGTCGAGACCTTTCTTCAGACTGGTCAGGGATCAGGGAAACGAGAGATACAGACGGTGATGTGGAGAGATAAAGAACAATGAATGAAAGATATGCAAAAAAGTATCAATGATAAAGGGAAACAGCCATTGTAAGCTGTTTGTGGTGTGAAAATGAGAAGCTGATGCGACTAGGGTGGGGGAGGGAGATAGAGAGTGAGGGAATGCCAGGGCCCGAGGGCTGAGGGAGAGGTGGGAAGGGGAGGAGACAGCAAGGGTTAACAGAATTGAGAAAATTCAATGTTCAAGCCCAAAGGATGCAGACTCCCCAAGCGGAATATGAGGTGCTGTTCCTCCAACTTGCGGTGTTGCTCACTCTGGCCGTGGAGGAGGCCCAGGACCGAGAGGTCGCATACGGAATGGGAGGGGGAGTTGAAGTGCTGAGCCACCGGAAGGTCGGGTTGGTTAATGCGGAGGAAAGGAATTAGATGTATTTAAGCAGTTTAGAGAGGAAAGGAGAGAGAGGCAGTGAGGAGGTAGCAGAAATAGGAAACAACAGGTGTGAAAGTAATAAATCAGAAGGAGTCAGTGGAATATTTTAAAAGAAAGGTGAATACATTTGCAAATGAGGATAAACTATCTGAGAAGTAAGAAATTGAGTTTTTAGAATGAGAAAGAAGGCTTATCAGAAAGGATTAAAGTGGGAAGCAGAGGGATAAATTGATGAGACTGTTTTGAAAGGGGTAAGGGCAGGCCAGACACAGATTATCCTTTGGTGCAGCCATAAACTGAGAGAGCTAAAAAAAAAATACCTTACCCAATATTCCTCATGGGGCAGGAAATGGATTATGGCTTTGGAGGAGGAAATCGTGGGACGATTATTGGCTATGGGAGATTTGAAGGCACTGTTGGTGAAAGTGATAGGAACCACTAAACTGACAAAACTCCTGAAGATGGCTGGTATAAAAATGCTGTGAACAATGCAATAAACAATGGCACACTGTTTGACACGGTCAGGCAGAGGGTATGGCAGGCCCTCAGACAATAATCCAGCAGCCTATCTGGAGAACAAGCTGAAAAGGTGGAGACTGGAAACTGAACAAGAAATAGAAGGCAACCAGTTAATGAACACTATATTCTGAACCACTGTGGTGGATGTCATTCCTCCAAGTCAAGTCTAGATTGGAGGAGGTGGTGGGATTGTCATCTATTTCCCACCCCTGATTCAGTGATCATTTGGTCAATGAGGTTGAGAAATATCGCAAAGATAGGAAAAAGACTTGCAGACCAGCAGGAAGAGGTGCAGAGAAAAATGATGCAAATGTAACTTGAAGAGCTCAAAAAGAAAGAGCATGAATAAAGGAAAGACAATGTTGTCAGTAACAACAGACCTGGTTGAAAAGTCCGAAATAAGTGATGCACCGACACACAGTGAGTCCTATGACAGAGCCAAACAGGGGCCAGAGAATTCCATACCAATAATAAATGTATTTTGGAGAGTATTTCCTCAAATGCCCTATCAGGAGTGAAATAAATCTGGATATAAGCCCAGACAGGACTGGGATCCCCAAGGGAGGGAGGGAGGGATCTCAAGGAGGAGGTCAAGAAAGGCTAGTAAGGAGACAGATAATGGATAAGGTGTGTTGGGGATGTGAATAGGTATGGTAATCAGGAAATAATAATAATAATTAAGATAGTGGTGACCACAGCTATGGTAAGAACATTAAGAAGAGGTATTACAGACACCTAGGCTGGGATGCAGCATGGTTTTAAATACTAGCCCCATGTTTTTGATCAGATGTTATAGGCAGATTTGGAAGGTGTTGATATAGTATGTGGATGATTTGTTGGTTTGTTCCACAAGTGACAAGCAATATGAGAGAGACATTGTAATTATCTTGGAAAAAATGGCATAGGAGGTCATAAAGTATCAAGGAAGAAGTTGTTGTTTTGTCAGCAGCAGGTAGAATATTTTGGACGAGTAATATCTAAGGAAGTAAAAGCTATAGCGATAATTGAAGTTCCCAAACCTCAGACAGTAGAATAGATGATGACGATCTTGGGAATGGCAGGATATAGTTCAGACTAGATTGGAAAGTATGTTGAAATTGTGATGCCATTAAGGAAAATAATGAAGGAAGAAGGACACACAAGTCTGAGAAATGTTTTACAGTCAGAGCCTTTGAATGAAGGAGACAAAGAGGTTTTGCTTGTGGATGTTTCTTGTTAAAGGGATCATAATAGCAAGTATGCAGGGTTTGAAGTGATGCATCAGGATGAATTAGACTTTAAGGTAATCAAATTGGAAGCTTGCCTGCAATCTTGCTTAGCTCAGTTGGCAGAAATTAAGGCTTTAAGAGCAGCATATGTACATGGAACCAATGGCACATGTTTGGAGCAGTAGGGAAACAGAAAGGCTCTGTGAAAAGCCCCATGCAAAGTTAGCAGTATCCCCCTATGAAATGTTGTTTGGGTTACCTTATTTTGGAAAGATAGAAGGAATACCCACCAGAGAGGGCAGTGATGTATTCTTAAGGAACTATTTACTGGCAGTATCTCGTTCTCTTGCAGAATTAAAAGCTAAAGGATTATTGGCTCAAAGTTCACCACTCGACTTTCCAATACATGCTGTAAAGACTGGCGACTGGGTACTGGTCAAGAATTGGAAGGAGGAGAAACTCCAGCCCCGGTGGACCGGCCCATACTTAGAGATGCTGGCGAAGCAGCATGAGAGATGAGAGCAGATGAGAGCAGCAATACACCAGAACCGGTTGACCCGAGATTACCTCCTGGCCGAAGAAGAAAGGGAATGCGGAAAATTCAACCTCTCTAATTGCTGCCTAAATATCAATGACAACGGACAGGCAGTAATGGACATATCAGAAGGAATCCGGAAATTGGCACATGTTCCAATACAAAAGTGTAATTCGATTGTGGTTATCGGATCATGGGATTCCATCCTCGGAGGAACATGGTGGAGAACGGCGGGACTCGTGTTTCTATGTGCATTGGCTGGGCTGATCTTTATCCCCTGTTATATCCCTTGTTTTAGGGAACTCATAATGATAATGCGACCAGGGAAGGTCCAGGATCCACAGGAAGAGGAGATTAGGAGAATGTTAGTTCAATTGGAACCAAGGGAGCTTGAAATTGGGGTTTAATCAATAAATGCGTAGCTAAAGAAAAAGGGAGGATTGTGAGAAATAGTGATTAAACCTCCACTGTTGCGAAGGTCCTGTGAGAAAGGGGTTAACAGACATAGTTGATTTAAACTAGAACTAGAAAAATATAGCTTAGAAAGAAATAAGGTTTCAACAAAGCCAGATTGTTAGTAGAAGAGAAAGTAACGATATATAGAGAGAAATTCGAGATAAAAAGTAACAAACAGATAGAAACTTCAGTATAAGTCTTTGACGTAAGGAGATATTCCGAGACGTTCCTGGACTTTCTCGTGGGAATGTGTGCTTTATGTTATAATTAAAAAGAGGCAAAATGGTGAGAAAAGAGGGTGTGGCTATAATGTAATGAAATGTATAAAGATAGAATACATCCCGACCCTCGGTGTGCCTCTAGGGGACAGCAAAGGAGAGGCACCTATTCTGCAGAATATTATCTTAATAAAAGCCTCTTTGCTGAATTTGTCTCAAACAGCGTTTGTGATTTTTTATATCTCACAGATTGGTGAACAACTTTCTGTTCCACATGCAGTGAAATATCACAGTGCACATTAAGATATGTTTTAAAGTTATGCATTTAATACTAGCAGTCAAAAAACTGGAGAAGTTATTAAGTATTACCTTGCTTACTCAAGGCTTATCAGCCATCTTCTTCTTCATCATTAGGCCCAGATCACATGGATGTGACAGGAGGAAACATTATATTGCTGTCAGGGCAACCATTCAACAACTGTATCTGTTAACAGCAGTTTGCCAATTGAATTGTAACACAGTGGGACACAGTGCAAATTTGCAGAGACAGAGAAAACACAATGAGTACACATTGTTACCAACACATGTCTAAACCACACCACATGTCTAAACAACACAGAAGTAAACTTATGAAACAATCAAAAGGGTAATCTGCATAATATTGAAGTGAACAAATTCAAGAAGGAATGGACTTTAAATGATGTTTATGACTGGTGATATAATGATTTCAAGACCACTATCAGTTTAAGTGATCAAAATCTAGTAATACATTTGGGCACCACGACAGAATCTAGGACATAGATTAATAAACTCATTGCCACTCAGTGAAATCAGACAAGACTCTTCATCTTTAGCAATGATTCAATGTACACAGTGCATATGCTCTGAGAATTTGTTTACAAACTACAAAATTAATTATTTCTCATGCGTTGCCCCTGTTCAATGTGCACCGAATAAACCATGTATCTCTGTAACCATGAGCGTGAACTGTAAACCTACGCAAAATATTGCAAAATTAATTCTTAAGATCTTTCAATTATCATGGACCTAATACCAAAGACATTCTCATTGCATCTATGTGCACGTTGATTGCCTCTGTTAGGCATAGGACATCCTTCAGGAATTATGTAGATAGCAGGCATTAATGCAAACAAGGGGACACAAAGTGCTGAAGTAAATCAGGGGTTTAGGGCTTCCATTCAAAAGTTTTGGCAGAACAAAAACATTGCTTCTTTGCTTACATTCAACCAATTTGTATACATTCACAATAAACTATAGTGTGGCTCAACTTTGAATGGATCATAATTGTGATTGATGTCTCCTATTCACTTAGGTGTATGGAGTCCTCTGCTCTAAGGAGCAAAAAGTTAAACCCCAAGCTCTTTAACAATTGACACACATTTTAGAAATGAAGTTTGATGCATATGGTCTATTATATATACTGTATTTCTCATGTATGGATGATAACAAATCCCACCCCCTTCACTCATATTTAGAATTCCACTGGCAAGTCAATCCCATGTGAAATAAGCCTGTGTTCATATGAGTAGAAGGTATAGTCTACTCGGTGCGGTCATTTGAAAACATTTGCAATTTGACGGCTGGTTTGCAACTGAAGGTGAATTGCAGTAATGGACTGACTTTCTTTCACGTTCACATTTCTGCTACACCGAGTTCAGCAGGTTTGTGCCAGTTAGACGACCAAACGAACAACAGTGGAAGTATTGATATTTGAAGGGACTCACTATTCTGCTGTCTGTGACAGTCTGTCTCTGCCAGAAGGTGTCAGGACATCAACGATGTTTTGATGACTGATGCCGATTTTCCCTGTTGGAGTTCAGCTAATTCCTATGACAATTAAACTCTCCACAGGAAGAATAAAGGGCCTGTCCCACCAGCATGCGACTCCATGCGGTGAGCGCGACCAAACTGGAAGCGGGGGCCACGTGGAGGTCGGGTGATCTCCGTACAAGGCCGGTCCCACCAACATGCGCCTGCATGCGGCGAGCGCGACCAAACCGGCAGCGGGGGCCGCGTGGAGGTCGGGTGAGTGGCGCGACGTGGAGCGAAGTTGGAGCGAAGTCTGTGGTAAGTTCACAAGGACAGAGAGGGACACACAGAGAGAGACATGGAGGCACACAGAGAGAGGGCCACGGAGGCACACAGAGAGTGGGCCACGGAGGCACACAGAGAGGATCACGGAGGCACATATAGAGAGGGTCATGGAGGCACACTGAGAGGGTCACGGAGGCACACAGAGAGGGTCACAGAGGCACACAGGGAGGGTCACGGAGGCACATATAGAGAGGGTCACGTAGGCACACAGAGAGGGACACAAAGGCACATGCAGAGAGGGCCACGGAGGCACATATAGAGAGGGTCACGGAGTCAGACACAGAGGGGGCCACGGAGGCACATATAGAGAGGGTCGCGGAGGCACACAGAGAGAGGGCCATGGAGGCACACATATAGAGAGTCATGGAGGCACACACAGAGAGGGTCACGGAGGCACACAGAGAGAGGGTCACGGAGGCACACAGAGAGAGGGGCACGGAGGCACACAGTGAGGGGCACGGAGGCACACAGAGAGAGGGTCACGGAGGCACACAGAGAGAGGGTCACGGAGGCACACACAGAGAGGGTCACGGAGGCACACAGAGAGAGGGGCACGGAGGCACACAGTGAGGGGCACGGAGGCACACAGAGAGAGGGCCATGGAGGCACGACGTCGAGGCGGTGCGTAATGCGTCAAGGCGGCTGCGGGCCGACAGGCCGTTGCCGCGCGGAATATTTGAACATGGTCAGTTTTTCGGAACCCCGCGCGATGTCGGGACCAGCTACGCACAACTCTATACGGCTCCGGCGATCGAAGTGGGACTGGCCCCGCGAGGCCGGACGGCTCAAGCTACCACGTTAGGTCCCGCTCACTGCATGGAGTCGCATGCTGGTGGGACAGGCCCTTAATAAATTTAGAAAAAGTTATATCAGTCAAAGCACATGTCAGTTGCTTGAAACCCCTTAACATTATTTTCCAGAATATTATAATTGAAATTCAATTTAAATGTTTAGTCAGGTTTCCCAACTGCTATTCTATGCAGAATTCTTAATGGACCATCTAACTTTGTCATGCCCAGTAACTTGGAATGTTTGTGTCCTTATAATATCATTGAGAGCTTGGGTTTAGTATTCTGCTATGCTGCAGCAAGTAAGAATGTCATTGTCCTATCTGGGACATATGACAATAAAACACTCTTGACTCTTGACTATTTATCCAAAGCTAGTCTTGAAAATTGAAAAGTTACAGAACTTCTTGGGATGGATGGTGATATATCACAAATGTCCATAATGTCTTCTTCTTAGATAACCCACAGTCAAGGATAACTTATCCACACCCTTCCATCCTGAGAGTTCTGTGGTAGCAATTGGGGAACCCCAAGTCTTTCCCATGGCTAGGACAGGAGATGCTTGCAGGCGTGATGGTACACAACTTGCACTATGTAAGTTTAGTCCCAGTAAGTTCCCAACCAAGGGACTAAAGGTTCTCAGCACCATCCTGAATGAACTTCTCCATTGTCAGTAGCCATTTACCAAGAATGGCTATGGATTGGTGGAAGCTTTATAATATTTCCAGGCAGACTTTGAGAGCAATCTTGAACAGGACTGTCTGTATTAGGAGTTGGACTGTCTGTATTAGGAGTTGGCGGTTGAGCAGTCAAATAATTTGGCCAAACCATCCATGGCTGTGTCCAATTAGGGCCTCAGAGAACCTCAATTGTTAGCTTAAAGAAAGAGATAAACATTGGATAGCTTATCCTACCAGTATATTTGAATGATTTTGTTGGACCAATATTAGTGGAAACTCTGCACTACTTTGAGGTCCTCTGTATGTAGGCTGTGTCTCGGGAGTGTACAGGAGAGTGGAACTCACTGCTACCACATAGGTCGTGTGAATTTAGTGGTTTGGAGATTGGAGATTAAAACATTTTTATCTGCAGATGACCAAAGCCAGTGCTGTTACACAGACAAAGAGTTTCATCAGCAATGTCTGCCAGCGGTGAAAGTCTATCAAGAGACATGGAAGTTGGTCCATGTTTATCATGGTTTTCATTTATATGTTTATGTTTGGAAGATACTGCGCAGCAGCAGCAGGCTAGTAGAGTACATTTGTTTCACTGATACATCTTTCTGGAGAAAATATTTTCTCATTTGCTTCAGGGAACAAGTTGACAATTATGTGGAGTTTGGAACCAGCTGTGTCCAGTTAAGACATTGCCCATGCACTGCAGTTCAACAATTTAAGTTGGGATTGCATTGGTCTGGAAAGGCAGTGGAGTTTGTGAATTGATCCACATTGTCTCATGGATTAGCTCCACTCCAGCAGGCAAATTATTGGCAAGGTGCAGCATTACAGCAAGAATGACTGAGAAACATCTTAGGTCAATGATGTATCTTATATAACATCACCCTGCTTGATTGGGTCTGTTGTTTCCGACCATGTCGCCATAGCATCATGAAGCAGAAGCAAGATGAAGGCACAAGTTAGTTAAATTTGTGGAGTTTCTTCTACAATTTCTCTTGGTAGAGTCAAAGGCTTTTGTGAGATTATAAGTGTCAATGTATGATAGTTGATGCTCTTCCATTTGGTTCTGTATAGTGGTCACATGGTGAAGATCAAGTTAATTGTGTCTTTGGATGGCAAAATCCACACAATAATTCATGGATCAAGTATCCAGTCACTTGGATTGGGTTTTTGAGGATGACAACTAGGCATCAGAGAGACTTCTACAATTATTGCAATTGGATTTGTCTCCTTTCCTTAAGTTCATCTCTGAGTTCCATGATTTGTCCTCCTCTGCCTAAATTTGGCAGATGAGACTGTGAAATTGTGACACCAGGTCATCTTTGCCAAGCTGGTGCAGCAGTAGTTGCTGCCTTACAGCGCTAGAGACCCGGGGATAGATCCTGACTATGGTTGCTGTCTGCAATGAGTTTGTACATTCTCCCCATGACATGGGTTTTCTCCGGGTGCTCCGGTGTCCTCCCTCACTCCAAGAAGTACAGGTTTGTAGGTTAATTGGTAAAATTGTAAATTGTTCCTAGTGGGTGTGGAATAGTGTGTGGGGATCACTGGTCGGCATGGACCTGGAGGGCCAAAGGGTCTTTTCCATGCTGTATCTCTAAACTAATCACTAAACTAAACTAAATTAAACTAAAATATAATCCTAGTTCATATTTCCCTGCTTGATATTCTTTGTGAGGTCATTTGCTTTTACATCGCTAAACAGACCTATATAATTTACATATATATTTTAACTACTTTTTTGTTGGTGAATCCTTCTATTCCCTTTATATTGGCAATTAAGCTTTCTTCAGATCACTACTCAACTGTTAGCTTTCTTCTGATCCCCATGATTATTTTAAATTATATTTTAATCAATCCTAAATTTGTCAATTTTAAATCATATAATTTGTCAATCATATAATTTGTCAATCGTATAATTTCTCTTCTCATTCAAAAGATTCCAGCTCTTACTGTGCCTCTTCAAAAACATGACATCTTGCCCAAGCCATATGGAAGGGATGTCTGTCCTTGCGCTGTGCCTTCTAGCCATATCACTGAGTCCAGCAATGTCTTAAATTCAAGGGGTAGATTTCACAGTGTAGGAGATCTGGTACCTGAGCACGACACCATGCATAACTCATTCATCCTGTGAGGACCTACTCTTCTGAATAGTGTTACCAACTTTCACTAAAGAAAGCATGCAAAGCAAGTAACTTGTTTTTCACTTGAATTAAAATTAAGTTTTAATTACCTTGCATAACTTAAATGTATTTTTGCACACATTTACAGTTTTAATTTTTCATTTTTTAATTGTTCAAATGCTTTTAATGGTCCCGAATCATCAGGGACACTTCGAAACAGTGGAAAAAGCCTGCTGACAAATGGTTTACAGCTACAGATAAGCAGAAGGTGGGTGCAACCACGGGCGTTCCACAAGAGACAAACTTGAGGTAGGAACAGGGTTCAGCATGATTACGGAAATGCCTCAGGTATATGTCTTCATCATTCCCAGCTCAAACTTTTGCATTTGTTGCACCAGCCAACTCACTTCCAATTTATCTTTCTTTCATTTACACTTTTTTTTTCTCTCAACGAGCATTTTTATCATTTAATAATTCCCTCTGCTTCTGGAGCAACTTGTATCCGAGTTTCCATTTCCCAGATTTTGCCTGACCCTTGCGATACATAATTGATTTTTTATATCTCCTAGTAGTTCATTTAAAAATGTTTTTTTCCATCTTGATTTAGAACCTAATCCTTTGTAACTTGTTGAAATTCCTACTTCTTTTCTCTTACTATTCCTTTAGCCTGTGGTTAATTAATTACAATTATTCATCATTTTAGTCCTTTTTTTTCCTGGGTATGAGGAAAGTATCTGCACATCCCATCTTCTATCTCCTTTGTAAAGCTTAGCAACTTTATGTTAGTCACCTTCTTATTCCTTAAATGTAACCAAATAGATTCAGCTTCTTCCTCCACTTTTTCTTTGGTCTTATGTTCTTGTGCTGTTATAAGATTTGTTATATTTCACAGACCCTGTTGACTTTTTGCTCTCAGTCCTGCCCCAGCATTACTGTTATAGGAAATCTCATTCCCCCAAAAAAACATTCTATTATACATTTCATACTTTTTATATGAAGTTTATTGCACACATATAATATTTTATCAATTGAGAATCATCGTGGTTATGGTTCTCTTGATTATATTGAGCAGGCCAACATCAAGAGGCAATTGCACCGATCGTTTGATATACAGAGTTAAGTTTCCATGCATTGATCTGAATCATAATTGTAACCTACTGCACTGAGACTTTCTATTTGCATAAATAAAGCCCAAAAGATTATGAATGCCTCAATTCAATATTCATAAACCTGCCATATATTGTGTCTGTTGACTGTTTTATCAAGCATTCTTTTTTATTTCTTTTCCAGCTGTTGAAACACACATTGTGTAAACTTCGCCCCACCCTCTGTCCCCAACTTCTGCTCAATCACAGAAAAGTTTGAGTTTAAGAAGAAGGAACCACTTCCCATACAAAGCATCCAGGAGTTCTCATCTGCACCAAGATCACATATTACTGACTGTACCTGCCCACATCATACTGAGCTCACATCTTCACCCAAAACTCTGATATATTATTGAGGGATCCATTCAAGTATCATCTTGCTTTTAAAAAATAATAAATTGAACGTCAGTCCCCTCTGATATCAGTGCATATATGTGATACATTATGCTCAATTATTGAAATCTGACCAGGTTCCTTTGAATTTTTCATTTTAAAAAGTATCTGTTAATTATTTACAACCATTAGAAAGGATTGTGACAAATTATTTACATACCTCTCTGAAAAAAACATTACAGCACCTATAAATTATAGAATTATATGGTATTGTTTCTACCAAGCTTCAGAATTTCTAGTTAGAATCTTCTGACAAACCAAACGTCTTTTTTTCAAAGAATTTTCATATCAATACCTTGATAATTACAAACTTGCCTCCATTAAATTAATTGATGGTTTTCATCGCAGTATATTGCATCTGTTCATGTTGCTTTAACTTTCATCAGGTTCATGCTGACAGATTGGATTTAAATTAATCCTTTTGAAAGTCTCAGTGCTGCAACTTAAGGTTGTTATTCAGAATAATACAATGGAAGACCAAAAGCAGTGTGTATATCAGATGATTAAAGCAACTGTCTCCTGGCCTGCCATCCTGATCAGCATGGACTTCCCTACATTATTTATTAATCTGGACTTTCTCCTGTCTGTTCAGTACATAATCAAAGGTCATTGGTGGCAATCTCAAAGGGCAGCCATTTTAAATTTTACACTGAACGCCCAGATAAGGAATGAAACACCCATCAGTTTTCCAATTCCCTGTAGTGAAATAAAAAATGATTAATCCTCAAACAAATGTAGATTAACTGGTATATGCTTTCATTTTATTTTTTAATCTTAAATTAAAAGTAGATATTTTCTTCAACAATTCAAGCAGTGTGCTGACCATAATAATACCTCAATAGTTTATCAACTGCTGCATCAAATAAAAGACTCTTAACCAAAGTTTAGTGCAACTTAATAGTAGGATTAAATGAGAACTTACCAGTTTGAAGTTTGATCCTTATTTTATGAGGAGTTACGATGAGGGATTACGTGAAGAAGCCCCGCCAGAGCACATGCTTGTCATACTTCAAAGCAGCGGCGTGAAAACACAGAAAGCCAATAGGCGAAGTAACATAGTAAGGCTTTTAGAAGACTAGAACTACCAGATGATCCTTTAGATTATGAGGGTGGGAGCGGAGGGCACGTAATCCCTCATCGTAACTCCTCATAAAATAAGGATCAAACTTCAAACTGGTAAGTTCTTGTTTAATCCTACTATTTTACTTCAGAGTCACTACATGAAGATTTCAAAGCTCTGTGATTTCATGCCGCAGATAGTTCCATATGACACACTGCCTTGGTTGACACAGGATAACCAAATAATGTATCAAACATTGTTTAATTTATACAATAAATGTCTTAAACAATAACATTTTACACAACAGTAATAACTCCTCTTTCGCAGGGGAAATGACAAAAGAGAACTCAAACAGAACCCAAAACAGCTTGTCCAATCTTTGCATTGCGTGGACAGGTTTGTCAGAAACCCTAAAAGGTTCCTTAACTGGACTATCTTGCGGTGAGGATTTGGTCTAATGGCACGTCCTGCGCCTTTGCTGCGTACGTTGATGCCGCCCTGGTGGAGTGATTTAAACACATCAGTGTCTACTCCAGCAAAATGCAAACCTGTTTCGGTCATCTAGCAATAGCTTTTACTGACACCTGTGTATGAGGTTTTATGTGGCTGATGACCATCATTGTTTCAGAGCCTCCGAGACTCTTGATGACCTTGATAATATTAGCTCAGATGCGTATTTACATATAGTCTTAGATCAATGGGTATATTTTAAGCTTATTTTGGTTCCAGCCATCCCTGGCCTGCTCTGTTTGATTAGATCGTATGCATAATACACAATATCATCTACAGAAGAATGCATTCCAGTCATACCTTTTGCAGTATTTGGACCCATAATGCTGCACCATGAACATGATCACTTTGAGCATGAACTTCCTGAAAGGCAGAGATGTAATTGGAGCCCATTTCCAAAGCAGCCTGAGAACTATGCTCACATCCCAGATTTCTGAATATGTATGTCTGGGAGGGTTTTGTTAAAATACCTCCTATGAATCGGCCACCAATAGATGAGATCCGACAGAGTGTTGTCCAAACCCTTGCCCTAAGTAGGAGGACAAAGTACTTCTAGCACTATAAATTGTGCTATAGCTTAACTGCTCGTCAAAATGCAATGTAGCCAGGAACTCCAATACATCCGGTATGCCTGCAACTTATGATATATTTAACTGTAAACAGGACATCTCCCATTTCTTAATATGAGATACATATTGTTTTTTTAGTATTATCTCTCCAGACCATCGTAATCACATCGACGGTTCTACTCAATAGTCTGAGTCCCTGGAGCAGTCTGGTCAGAAGATACAAATCAATAAATTAATATGCTCATGTAAAGGGCAACTTTCCTCCTGTCCCAGTGGAAACCAACAAGTTACTGTAATTGGGATGATCATGAATGCTGTGTCATCCGTCTCAAACCAATGGGACCATGCTGTGTGGACCAGTTTAGAATCCACTAAACACCTAAGTGTAGTCATACTCTATTTTGGTGAGGATGAATTTATTTTGAATGAGGATGAATCTATTTTGAATGAGGAAGAAATGGGGAAGCGCAAGAACATACATCCCCGATGTAGCGAGAATGTATCCTCTGCTACTGCCCCTAGATTTAGTTCCCATGACGAATACAGGTACTGATAATTTAACCCAGATACAACAGATCAATGTCTGGCAATCCATACCAGCTAACAATGATTTTGAAGCTTTTGGATTCTTAATTCATTTGATGCTTGTCATGGAATTTACATGACCTGGTGTCTGCAACTTTTGCATTATCTCTACCTGATAGGTAAATATCTGAGATCCAGGTGTCCTTTGTAATGCAACAGTGCCAGATAAGGCTAGGCAGACTGTTACAGAATAATGACCTCATTCTACCCATGTGATTGACATGGGTACCAGCTGTGGTATTGTGAATCTGAAACTGCACATGCAATTATGCTTTGTTGAGCAGAATTCTTTAGGCCATAGAATGCACCCAGCAATTCTACGCAGTTTACCCCAGCCTCTGCAGGGTTAATGCCTCTTTCACATTTTACCTGCCGTCCCAGCCAGACTTGATATCAGTGGCTCCTCATCCTGAAGCTCCCATCAGTTTGTAAACTAAGGTTATTGAGTCAGAATGTTGCTAGTACATCGCGAGAAATTAGTTAAAATTTTGGCCCTAGCCAAAGTACTGTCATGTTAATTGACCAATGATGACCTCAAATAGCCAATCATTCTAAATGGTACTAATCTAAGTTTAATTAGATGGGTGAGGACCTAACCTCTCAACAGGTGTGTGGTAGCTGAATATTTATCTTTCAGATTCATGGCTGCCAATATAACACCCTTTGTTATCCCAGTTACAATACTGACATTTTCATTTAAACCTTTTATACTGGAACTTAAGGGTTAAGTATGTTCCGGCCCAGAATGACTTGACACCCACCATCATCCTTTTGGGTGGGGAATTGGACACAGTTGTTAAGGCTGATATGCATGATCCACCTATAGAATTAGTGGTATTGAACCCCAATACCATACTGTGTCTATTTTGTACGAGTGGATGTACTTCCGCGATACCTATTCGAGATCCCCGGATACAGTCCAATATTCATTTACTGTTTCATAATCTGAAAGGATATGGTTTTTGAGGTGGCATGCTGGCCTCAGTTTTAGTCTCATCGTCCAGGTGTTCCCCTAGGTACCAGAGGATCCGCGCAAGGCTGTGAACCGTGGGTTGAGTGTCAGCTGGATATTTATTCGTAAATATTAAACTAACAAATGGGTATAATTCCTGCTTCCACCAGTTTTTTATATATTTATTTTTTAGGTCTTTTGCAGCCTTAATTCATGCGCCCTGATGATGCGCTCCTTTAGAGCGATGCACAGTAAACAGGTGTTTGATATGTGAATTTTTTCCCCCATTTTGAAGTCCTGGAATTGGTGAGGACCATTAATTTGCTGGCCAAATTGTCATCCCCGACTTCACCGGTATGGTAAATTGCTAACCATATCCAGGACACCTGGAGCGTGGCTCTTGTGCTTTGGTGTATGCACATAAACAGTGACACCAACTTCAGGGTCAGCATCCTACTGCCCTGGGTCTCCCGGCTGATGCGCACGGGAGGTCACACACAGCCCTAAATGAGGTGCTGGTGTGAGGGGTCCCTAAACTTCAGGGTCAGCAGCCTACTGCCCTGGCTCTCCCGGCTGATGCTCACGGGAGGTCATACACACAGCCCTGTCAACAGGTGCTTGTGGCACGGCTCTCCCGTAGGCCTGCGCTGTGAAAAAGTTCGGTGTCAGCAACGCATTGACCCGCACTGGTCTGCCCTTTGCCACAGGGAAACCTTGAGCAGCCCTCTCCTGGGCGCTGCTGGCACGGCTCTCCCGTAGTCCGGCATTTTCACACATGAAACAGCCCTATCGCAGGCGCTGCTAGCGTGGCTCTCCGTAGGCCAGCGCTGTGACAGATACAGCATCAGTAGAACACTGACACGTCCTGGTCTCCCCCTCCAGCAGGGAGACCTTGAGCAACCCTGTCCCAGGCGTTGCCGGCGCCGCCTCTCGTAGAGGCCGGTGCTTTTTTACATGAAGCAGCCCTGTCCTAGGCGCTGCTAGCGCTGCTCTCCCATAGGCCGGCGCTTTTACACATGAAGCAGCCCTGTCCCAGGCGCTGCTGGTGCGGCTCTCCCATAGGCCAGCGCTGTGATAGATTTGGCGTCAGTAGCACACTGACCCATCCTGGTCTCCCCCTCCAGCAGGGAGACCTTGAGCAACCCTGTCCTTAGGCGTTGCTGGCACCGCCTCTCGTAGAGGCCGGCGCTTTTTTCCCCATGAAGCAGCCCTGTTCCAGGCGCTGCTGGCGCGGCCTGTCCCATAGGCCCGCGCTATTATAGTGGAGTCTCACTAATTTGGTAGTGTGAATTTGTAAAGGGTGAAATACCCTTATTATCGAAGAGGAACTCTTGCAGCCCGACTCACCTGAGTTCCAATAGGGCTGCACAAGTTCTCTCTCCCTCCAATTTAACTCCATGCCTGGGGCACCGTGTCTGTGAGTCGCTGACCGACTGTCAGCGACTCTAGCATTATTTAAACGGCAACCCCGCAGGCTGGAAGCCACTGACTGCTTTGTCAGCGGCTGTTATCAGGAAACCCAATCTTTTTGCCGGCTATCCGCTTCAGCGGTCGGGACCGGGGCTCCCCCCCCCCCCCCCCCCCCTGCTCGAACAAAGAATGCTTGTAAGTAAAAACACTTACCTTCTAGGTTGAAACTTACCGCCGGCAGGAGCGTTGCCCCACCAGTCCGGTGCTTGCCAATGCGTCTGACGTAATGACAAGCATGCGCTCTGGCGGGGCTTCTTCACGTAGTCACTCACGTGACTCCGCAGTAAAATCTTTATTAGCATTTGAGTTATTTAGCATGCATGGAAATCACTGACTATTAATAACTTTTCATTTAATTTACTGTTCCAACTTCTCACTACTTACACTGTAACAAGATGCACAACTTGGACTCAAATACCACCCATGTGAATACATTGGCTACATTCACTCTGCTGTTAAGAGAGAGTCTTCGCTGAGCTTTGAACTCACTGCTCACCTGTACACTAGTTATATCCTGTACACTCAATTTACAGAAGCCACTTAAGCTGCAAATCTGCACTTTTTGATTTGGGAGGAAATCGGAGCAACCAGAGAATACCCACAGGGTCACAGGGAGGGTGCACAAACTTCACACAGACAGCGCCCATTTTCAGGATTGAGCCCGGGTCCCTGGCGCTGTAAGGCAGCAATGATACTGCTGTGCTACTCTGCTGCCCTCTAGACATTTTATAGAGTATTCGGTTACAACAATGTGTTGGACCGATGATGGATTTCCAGAAATGTCCACAACCACAAATGCAAATCTGTTGACTTTCTCACCTTCATCCCGTCAATCAAGACAGATTCTTGGACCATTGGCTTTCATTGTTACTGATTGTCCTACTCATGCTCTAATTCCACATGTTTACCTATCTGTGTGCCTATAATATCTTATATACATATCAACATGGTTTAAAATATCTTAAAATGCTGGAAACAAGGTGTCAAATATCCTGACAGACTGAGAGAACACTTTATCATTTGTTGTATCCCTTGTAGCAGCAGATTTTCATATCGTTCAGGTAATTAGCACCCTAGCCGCTATTTGGATGAGAATGATTGAAGGGGGTGTCTTCTAAACGCATGCAAGCTCACTCAGAGACTTTCAGAGCTTCTTCTCGGATATGACTTCAAAACACAATCTTTTGATGAATAAATGCTTTATTGTGGATAGAAAACAGTAAGATATATTCCAAGTTTCTTCCGACTCATTACTGCAATCGTCTTCAATATCAAGCTTATTAATTTAGACATTAGAAAACTCCTTGTGTCTCTGTAACACTGGCAAGATCCGCATGATCTCACATGATCTCCTTTAGATCTCCCGTGGACCCCGCATGGCCCGCATGATCTCACATGAACCCTGCATGGTAGAAGTGTTAACCTTCCCCATCGGCTCTCCAAACAAATATAAAAACTAAACTTCTGCACAAGCATCTAAGCAAACACGCCTAAAAACACGTCATAAATCCCACCCACAATATAACGGGCCGTCTAAAATTGAAAGGCATATGCTATCATCAGTGACGTGCAAAACAGGCCAAATGGCCACTACATGGCCCTAATTGTTCCAAATACATAATAAGCCAATTACTAATAAACATTTAAAAAATGGCCATAAAGGCTATACATACATCAAAATCAAAAGGTCAGGTAATAAAACCCTGTGGCTCCTCGTCGGGAAATCAAACCCCGGCCTACCGCGTGACAGGCGGGAATACTAACCACTATACTAACGAGGAAAAAATGCCATGCACTATATATCTGCAAACAAATTCTTCATCGACTCTTCCATCTTCACTTTCATCTTCTAGAAGCAAGCACAACTTAGTTATTAATCTTATTACAACAGTGGTTTAATTCAAATCATATCGTGCATACCAATCCCTTAAAATCAGGCATGATACCCAGTATATAGTCCAAAAGATAATAGTCCAAAGCTTTGACAGCATGAAACATCTTCCTCCATGTCCGATCAACTCATTGATGTGTTGTAACAGCAATGTTGAAGTATGAATATCCTTCAAAAGAATAACAGGATCTTTAGCAATAAAGTTCACCGTTAAGTTTGATTTAATGTCCATTAGCTGAGATTTCAAATCCCAGCCCAAGCTTTGACCATTCTCTGTCTGTCTTGTAGAGAGATTTTAGTTAATTGATCCATTTCTTGTCGCTTAAGAAACGGTACACTGTCAGTTCTCTGGAAACTTCATTCCCAGGATTTTCTTCTGTGTCAACGTATTTCAGTTGCACCACATTAGTAACTCCCAATGCTCTCTCCATTGGCAGATCATGTCTGTCCAAATCCAACTCTCTGGTTTCTTTGGCTCTGTCATCTAGTGGAATGCTTTCACAATTGTCACTGTCCCACTTCAAAAGTATAAATCCTCCCTTATTGCAAAGAGAAGTCAAATGTTCTACTGGTAGAATTGCTTCCTGCTAAGTAGGCTTAGATTTTAAGCAATCATCCTTGTAGAAATTATTCTTCAAAGAGATTCTTCTTTCATGAAATTTACTGTTCAAGTATATCATTACTCTGGGATTCAAGATGGCGCCTGCCTGCGGCTACTTTTGCGGAGCACCAGAACAGAAAAGAATTACCTACAACTTCTATCAACTCACCTGCATCAATCTGTTCGTATTGGTGGAAATGTGTCAGACTCGATAACAATCAGCACGGGAGCACCTCCAGGCTGCGTGCTCAGCCCCCTGCTGTACTCACTCTATACTCATGACTGCGTAGCCGGTCATAGTGCGAACTCCATCATCAAGTTCGCTGACGACACCACTGTTGTGGGACATATCACTGATGGGGATGAGTCAGAGTATAGAAGAGAGATTGAGCGACTGTCCATATGGTGCCAGCACAACAACCTGGCCCTCAACACCAGCAAAACAAAGGAACTGATTATGGACTTTGGAAGGAGTAGGATGGGGACCCACAGTCATGTTTATATCAATGGGTCGATGGTTGAAAGGGTCAAGAGCTTCAAATTCCTGCGCGTGCACATCTGTGAAGATCTTTCCTGGTCTGAGAACACAGATGCATTTATGAAGAAAGCTCATCAGCACCTCTACTTCCTGAGAAGATTTTGGAGAGTCGGTCTGTCAAGGAGGACTCTCTCTAACTTCTAACAAATACACTTGGACCATTTCCGACATTTCCCTACCATTCCTTGACCTCACAATCTCTATTGCAGGTGATACACTCCTGACCGACATCCACTACAAACCCACTGACTCCCACAGCTAACTGGACTACTCTTCCTCCCACCCTGCTTCCTGTAAGGACTCCATCCCTATTCCCAATTCCTTCGTCTACGCCGCATCTGCTCCCAGGATGAGGCGTTTCACACAGGTCATCACAAATGGCCTCATTCTTCAGAGAACGGGGATTCCCCTCCCCCACTATTGATGAGGCTCGCACCAGGGTCTCCTCCATACCCCGCAACACTGCCCTCTCTCCCCATTCCCCCACTCGCAAACAGGGCAGAGTCCCCCTGGTCCTCACCTTTTACCCCACCAGCCGGCAAATACAACAGATAGTCCTCCGCCAGTTTCGCCACCTCCAACGTGACCCCTCCACCCGCCACATCTTCCCATCTCCCCCCCTGTCTGCCTTCCGCAAAGACCGCTCCCTCCGCGACTCCCTTGTCAATTCTTCCCTCCCCTCCCGCTCTACTCCTTCCCCGGGCACTTTCCCTTGCAACCGCAAGAAATGCAACACTTGTCCCTTCACCAACCCCCTCCACTCCTTTCAGGGGCCCAAGCAGTCCTTCCAGGTCCGACAGAGGTTCACCTGCACCTCCTCCAACCTCATCTACTGCATCCGCTGCTCCAGATGCCAGATGATCTATATCGGTGAGACAAGCGGAGGCTTGGCGATCGTTTCGCCGAACACCTCCGCTCGGTCCGCAAAAACCAACCCGACCTCCCGGTCGCTCAGCACTTCAACTCCCCCTCCCATTCCGTATCCGACATCTCGGTCCTGGGCCTCCTCCATGGCCAGAGTGAGCAACACCGCAAGTTGGAGGAACAGCACCTCATATTCCGCTTGGGGAGTTTGCATCCTTTGGGCTTGAACATCGAATTTTCTCAATTCTGTTAACCCCTGCTGTCTCCTCCCCCTCCCACCTCTCCCTCTCTCGGGCCCTGGCATTCCCTCTATCTCTATCTTCCTCCCCCACCCTAGTCGCACTAGCTTCTCATTTTCACACCACAAACAGCTTACAATGGCTTGTTCCCTTTATCACCGATACTTTTTTGCATATCTTTCACTCATTGTTCCTTATCTCTCACATCACCGTCTATATCTCTCGTTTCCCTGATCCCTGACCAGTCTGAAGAAGGGTCTCGACCCGAAACGTCGCCTATCTCCTTCGCTCCTTAGATGCTGCTGCACCCGCTGAGTTTCTCCAGCTTTTTGTGTACCCTCTCTCTAACTTCTACAGGTGCACAGTAGAGAGCTTGCTGACCGGTTGGATTGTGGCTTGGTTCGGTAATTTGAGTGCCCTGGAGAGGAAAAGACTACAAAAAGTAGTAAACACTGCCCAGTCCATCATCGGCTCTGACCTTCCTTCCATCAAGGGGATCTACCACAGTCGCTGCCTCAAAAAGGCTGGCAGCATCATCAAGGACCTGTGAGGTCTCGTGTTTAATCTAGTTTCTGTTCTTTATTGGTTTTGAGTATTTGAGTTTGTATTCTTGTTTTATTTTGGTGCCTCACATCTCCTCTTGTTTCAGGTGCCATTTCCTGTCAGGACGTTTACCCTCATGTGATTGTTGACCCCGCCCTGATGTGTTTCACCTGCGTCTCGTTATCCCCTGTTAAGTCTGTATTTAAGCCTTTGTGTTTTAGGTTTCTTTGACAGTTATTATAAATCAGTGGGCTAGGAAGCTGGTTTGGGAACAAGGAGGTATTATAGAGCATACAATATGGTTACCTGTGCCCTATTGGTTTCTTCCTGAACTGTTTATTGAGCTTGCTTTTCTTCAGGAAAAAGATAAGTGTGAGTTGACTCCAAGAGTAGTGGAATATGTTAATTCAATCAGTGAGAGCACTTTGATTGTTTTTATGGATAGATCTAAAGATTCCGTTAGTGGGAGAGCTGGGTTTGGAGTGTATGTGGAGCAGCTTGGGTTGAAGATTGGCTGACGCATTTCTGATCGAAGCTCTGTTCTCATGACTGAATTAATGGCAATTCAATGGGCTCTATGGTGGATTGAGGAAGCCAGTTTTAGAGAAGTCATTATCTGTTCTGATTCTGCAGCTGCTCTTGAAACTTTAAGAGTAGGGAAATCTAACGCTCGTCCTGACATTCTAAATGAAATCTTGAGTGTGTTTTCTAGAATTGGGTTTGCGTGTAACATCACTTTTTGCTGGGTTCCCGGGCATGCTGGGGTGAGGGGGAATGAGCAGGTGGACTTCATAGCAAAGGAGCGTTTAAGAAGAGACATAGATATCCATGTATCATTGGGGAGAGTGGATCTGAGAGAAATAATTAAAGAGGGCTTAACAAAAGAATGGCAGAGAGGATGGGAAAAGGAAGTCAGGGATAGACACTACTTTTCTGTACAAGCTGAAGTTAGAAAAATATGTTTCTGTACATCTCTGTCCCGTAGGGACTCAGTTAGACTGTGTAGATTGAGGTTGGGACATTGTGGGTTAAATTACTGTTTGTGCATTGTAGGGAAACATGTTTCTGGCTTGTGTGAATGTGGGAGTAAGGAGACAGTTAAGCATGTTTTCCTAGAATGTAAAAAGTATAGGGTAGAAAGAAAGGCATTGTTTGCTAGACTGACAGGAGTTGAGGCTTTTTCTGTTTTATCTTTGTTTGGACACAGTGAGAAACATCAGCTGATATTCATGGCTGTTCTTCAATTCCTGCATGTTACAGGACTGTATGTAAGAATTTAGTTCAAACTTTGACCTGTGGAGGGCAGTAATACATTTAGCAGCGTCTACACTGCCGGAATCCTATAAGAAGAAGTTTATTTGACAGTTTGTTGTGTATGCTACCTGGTATTACCTCGTTCCAGTTCTAGAAATATTGTGACTTTGTGTACTCGACCACTGCCTGTTTATCGACCACTGTTTTTGCCAGCTCCTAGATGATACTGTTGCTTCAGTGTTTGCTTACCTGTGTACCGACTTGGACCGACTAAACTCTGAATACGGATCTGCCCTATGCCTGAGCCTGCATTTGTGTCCTCCTCCTCATTCAGTTCTGACAGTACAAACTGGCCAACAATGGACTCTGCAGGCTCTGATCCTTTTTGTGCAGAGCTCCAGAAGCAAGAGGAGCGCATCTCGCATTACGAGGTACAACTCGCCTCAATTGTCGCCGGGTTCCGGGATCTCGGCGAGCGTCAGCAGGGGTTCCAGGCAGCCATCAGTTCACAGTTTGAACACCTGGTTACTCAGCTGAATTCTTTGTTTCCTGCTGTGGCTCCCGTGCCTGCCAAGTCTGTTTCCTTGTCTGGGGCTCCGATGGCCATGGCTGCCGCAGCGTCTCCATTTGTCCACCTGGCAAGACCAGAACGCTTTTCAGGGGAATCGGAGAAGTGTAGACCTTTCTTGATTCAGTGTGGGCTGCATTTCGAACTTCAAGCGGCTTCCTTTCCATCAGAACGCTCAAAGGTAGCCTTTATCATCACGCACCTGTCGGGTAGAACGGAGGCTTGGGCCATGGCGGAATGGTCTCGGAATTCTCCTGGTTGCCAGACGTCGGTCCTGTTCATGGAAGCTCTGTCCCGCACGTTTGATCACTCCAATCCTGGCCGAGAGGCTTCAAAGAACCTGGTCTCCATGAAACAAGGTAATTGCTCAGTTATGGATTTTGCTATTGAATTTCGAACTGTTGCTGCTAAGAGTGGATGGAATGAGTCTGCTTTGTTGGATGCTTTTCGCAATTGGCTGTCGGAAGCTATCAATGATCAGTTGGCTCCACTAAACCTGCCTTCCGACTTCGAGTCTATGATTTCCTTGGCTGTCCAAATTGATGCTAGGCTGAGAGAAAGAGAGCGAGAGAGGAGATCGGAGGCAGTTCGATCCTCCTCCCAACAGTGGCGGCAGCGTCGCCCTTCGCCTTCCGGTCGGGACTTCGTCCCTCTCGGCTGGTCCAGTCAGCCCACAGCGCCACCTGTCTCTTCGGAGGAGCCCATGCAGGTGGGACGAGCCAAACTCAGCCCGGAGGAACGGCAGCGCCGCCTAAGGGAGGGGAGGTGTTTGTACTGTGGGGAACTGGGACATTTGTTGAATAGCTGTTCAATAAAAGACAAGGCCCACCAATGAAAGAGAGGACATTGGTGAGCTGTACCACTCCTATGAGCCGTTCCTCTCGTCAACTTACAACTGTACAATTGTTGGTGCATTCCCAGTGGCACTCCCTGCAGGCTTTGTTGATTCTGGGGCAGATGAGAACTTCATGGACATTCGCTTGGCTGATGAATTGAAGCTGGAACGTGAACAGCTTCAACATCCTCTGGAGGCTAGTGCACTGGATGGGCGCCTAATGTACAGGGTGATTCACCAAACTCAACCTGTTCAACTCATCCTGGCAGGTAATCACTTGGAGACCAGTTTTCATCTCCTCGACTGTTCACTTCATCCTCTGGTTTTGGGGCTCCCTTGGCTGTCTTACCATAATCCTCACATGAACTGGGGTACTGGGGAAGTGATTTATTGGGGTAATAACTGTAAACTCATCTATCTACATGATTCCTCTCCTGAGTCTCTGAAGGATCCATCAAGGAGCAGTTTGCTGGGATCTTCCAGGAACACCCTCCGGCAGCCTCCCCGTTCAAAGGAGGGGGATTTTCCAGATCTCACAAGGGTTCCCTCGTGTTATCTAGAACTAAAGGAAGTGTTCAACAAGGCCAAGGCCACCTCTCTTCTGCCGCATAGACCATACGACTGCTGCATTGACCTTCTAGCAGGTACAGCGCCTCCTAATGGTCGTCTTTATTCCTTGTCTTCACCTGAGCGACTCGCCTTGGAAAAGTACATTGGCGACGCCCTTGCTGCTGGGATCATCAGACCTTCCTCTTCACCTGCAGGAGCTGGATTCTTCTTTGTGGATAAGAAGGATGGAACACTTCGGCCCTGTATTGACTACAGAGGACTCAATGACATTACTGTTAAGAACAGATACCCTCTTCCTCTTATCTGCATTTGAGCTGTTAAAAGACGCTAAAATATTCACTAAGTTAGATCTTAGGAATGCTTATCATCTGGTAAGGATAAACAGGGGGATGAATGGAAGACTGCGTTTAACACACCCAGTGGTCATTGTGAATATCGGGTCATGCCATTTGGTCTTACTAATGCTCCAGCCGTTTTTCAAGGCATGGCGAATGATGTATTATGGGACATACTGAACAAATTTGTGTTTGTGTACCTTGAAGACATTTTGATTTTTTCTCCAGATGAAACTTCCCATGTGCAGCATGTACACCAGGTGCTGGAACGTTTGCTCGCAAATGATCTGTTTGTGAAAGCTGAAAAATGTGAATTTCATGTTAACACTGTTCAACTCCTTGGTTATGTTGTGTCACCTGATGGGATACAGATGGACCCGGTCAGTGCTGTGGCCACCTGGCCTACACCCTCCAGTCGTAAGCGACTTCAGGGATCCTTGGGTTTGCTAATTTTTATAGGAAGTTTATCCGGAACTTTAATGTTATTGCTGCACCACTCCATGCTCTCACCTCACCTCACATGCCTTTCTCTTGGTCCCCTCAAGCAGAAACTGCATTTATGGGACTCGAGGAGCTTCTCCTCGGCTCCCATCCTGGTTCACCCTGACCCGTCACTCCAGTTCGTGGTTGTGGTGGATGCATCGGGGCCGTACTCTCCCAGAGATCCTCCACAGATGGTCGACTACATCCCTGCGCTTTCCTCTCAAGAAAGTTTTCTCCTGCTGAGAGAAATTACGATGTGGGTAACCGTGAACTGTTAGCAGTTAAAGCAGCCTTGGATGAATGGAGACATTGGTTGGAGGGTACCAAGCAGCCGTTTCTAGTTTGGACAAACCACAAGAACCTGGAATACACTAAGTCAGCCAAACGCCTCAACTCGCGCCAAGCTAGGTGGGCTCTCTTCTTTAATCGATTTGATTTTGTACTGTTTTACCGCCCTGGTGCCAAGAATGGCAAACCTGATGCTCTCTCCAGACAGTTTGATCCTGACCCGTCCCCTAAGGTTTCAACTCCCATTCTGCCTGCTTCCTATTTTGTTGGGGCGGTTACTTGGGAGATTGAGAGGAGAGTTTCCGGGGCTACTGCTAGTATTCAGTCTCCGTTAGAGTGTCCTTCTAATCGTCTGTTTGTTCCCGAATCTCTTCGTTCACAGGTGATTCACTGGGCTCATACGTCTCGGATCTCCTGATATCCCGGTGTCCGTCGAACCCTGTTTGTGGCCAAACAGCGGTTTTGGTGGCCTTCCATGGAGAAGGGGATTAAGGAGTATGTCGCCGCCTGCAGTATTTGTGCTCAGAACAAGACCTCGCGTCGGCCCGCCTTTGGCCTCCTGAATCCGCTGCCTGTCCCCTCACACCCCTGGTCAGAGATCTCCATGCACTTTGTCACGGGCCTGCCCTTTTCTGAAGGAAACACCGCAGTCATGACTGTGGTGGACAGATTTTCTAAGATGGTCCATTTCATTCCGTTGTGCAAGCTTCCCTCCACCAGGAAGACGGCAGAGGTCATGTTGTCTCATGTTTTTCGAAATCATGGATTTCCCAGAGACATTGTGTCTGACCGGGGGCCTCTGTTTGTGTCCAGGTTTTGGAAGGAGTTTTGTTCTCTGTTGGACGCCACAGTCAGCCTTACATCTGGTTATCACCCAGAATCCAATGGACAAACTGAACGCCTTAACCAGGCATTGGAGACAGTATTGCGGTGCTTGGTGGCACAGAATCCTTCAACTTGGAGCAAACTCCTTATTTGGGTGGAGTATGCACACAACACACTTCCTTGCTCATCCTCTGGTCTCTCTCCATTCCAGTGTGCCTATGGTTATCAACTGCCATTGTTCCCTGCTGTGGAGAAGGAGTCCAGTGTGCCCTCTGCACAGGCTCTCATCTCTCACTGTCACAAGGTTTGGAATGGGGCTTGTCAGATGCTGTTGCACAGTTCTGCGCGTTACAAGAGGATGGCTGATCGTGGAAGAACGCCGGCTCCAGTATACTCGCCGGGCCAAAAGGTGTGGCTCTCCACTCGAGAAGCTGGCTCCTTGTTTTGTTGGTCCTTTCCTGATCTCGAAGGTCATCAATCCTCTAGCGGTTCGACTCAGACTCCCCCGTGCCATGAGGGTCCACCCCACTTTCCATGTCTCCCGACTGAAGCCTTTGTGTTTTAGGTTTCTTTGACAGTTTGTTGTGTATGCTACCTGGTATCACCTCGTTCCAACTCTAGAAATATTGTGACTTTGTGTACTCGACCACTGCCTGTTTTTGCCTGCTCCTAGATGATACTGTTGCTTCAGTGTTTGCTTACCTGTGTACCGACTTGGACCGACTAAACTCTGAATACGGATCTGCCCTATGTCTGAGCCTGCATTTGTCCGCCTCCTCATTCAGTTCTGACAGAACCCAGACCACCCTGGCCACGCACTCATCTCCCTGCTACCTTCAGGTAGAAGGTACAGGAGCCTGAGAACTGCAACGACCCGGTTCAGGAATAGCTACTTCCCCACAGCCATCAGGCTATTAAACTTGGCTCGGACAAAACTCTGAACATTAATACTCCATCTGTTATTTGCACTTTATTAATTTATTAATTAATGTGTGTATTTACTTATAAATGTAGTCAATGCCTACTATGTTCTGTTGTGCTATGCAAAGAAAGAATTTTGACAATACACTCTTTTGATTTGACTCTTCTTGCCAAACTTGCGTTTCTAGGTCTGGATACGATTATTTGGCAGATTAACACTTTCTTGTTTGAAAGCTAAGTCCACACAATCGTGTCCATCAGTTTTCACTGAGTAGTTCATAACATCTATGAACTTCAATTCTTCTTTCGACAACTCTTCAGATGGTTTGCTGGTACTTTCATTAGTTGTAATTGTATGGCTTTGCACTGGCCTTTCTAATTCATCAGTAGACATTTGATTGACAGCAATGGCAGAACAGTTCATCTGATTTTCAATTTTGTGGTTCCTTTTCAAGGAACCATAGATAACCCATCCAAGTCGGGTTTTCGTAGCATAAGGTCCATCACCTTGGCTCCTAACAAACTGTATAGGTTCCAAAGCTTTCAAAACATTCATTCTGATGTGTAGATCAACACTAGAATCTATTTCAGATATCTTGACATACTTCAGATAAGACCATTGCTTTAATTCTTCATGTCTGGGTATATTTTGATGACCAGTAGGCATAATTCTATGCATAAACACTTCAGATATCGATATGAAATCATCTCCATCCAAACTGGATAGCTCCATACTCATAATGCAATGCCTCATGCTCTCTTTATCCTTATTCATGGTATATAATCGAATCTTAGTCTCTTCTCTGATATTCAGCCTTCTCGTCAGGCTTTCTGTGCAAAAGGTAGTCAAACTTCCATGATTCTGAAAAGCATATGTTTGCAACCCTGCATTCATCTTGCTGTTCCTTACTTGCACTGGTAAGATAGAAAAATTACGAGCTTCAACCCCGGCCCCAATATGAGCAGATACTTGAGGCAAGGTGATAGCATTTCTAGTGGTTGGCTTCTCCCCTCTTCTGTTTGCTCTGGTTCATCTTGTATTTGCTCTGGTATTTCATCATCCATTTGTTCCAGTTCTTCTTCCCGGTGCTCTGGCAGCTCTTCAATGTGAAGTGCTTCAGGGTGATATTGATAGCATTCATGACAAATTATAGGACTCCTACAGTCTCTCACCATATGTCTTTTTTTCAAACATTCAAGACAGATTCCCTTCCCTTTCAAGAAATCCATCTTGTCTTCATATTCTTTCATCTTGAATCTTTGACACCATCTTATGGTGTGACCAACTTCATCACATAACAAACAAAATACTATTTGCTTGCTAGTAGACACCTTTCTTTTTCTTTCATCTGTCTTTTCCCCAGATACGGTCGTGATAGCAAAGCTACTTCTCTTAGGTTCAGATCTTTCTTCGGTTTTGGAAAAGGTAGAACCTTTATAAGTTGCAAGTGGTCTGCAATCTTCAATAGTTCCGTTGTATGAGTCTGACATGTACCGTACTTCTTTGTCCAAGAATTCCACCGGGTCTGGTAGCCTGGCTACTTGTTTGCTCTTATCTCGTATTTCGCCTGCCCTATCTCTCCACTTTTCTCTCATCCTTCTGGGCAACTTGTTAATGATGATCCTCATATTACTTGAATGATTCATTTTCTCCATGTAGCCGAGGTTTCTCATCGAGCTGCAACAATCTCCCAGAAATATTGCATAATATGCGTTCGCAATCTTCTGTTCATCACCAAAACATTCTTCAAGTAATCTTCTCGCCTTTCTATAGCCCTGGTTGCCTGACTCCTTCTGACAACTTTCTACAAGTACCTTCGCACTTCCACTTGTGTACTTCACCAGAAATCGTAAGCGCTCTTTTTCATCCTTAACTTTCGGTTTTAACATCTCCTCTAGTGCCCTTATGAAAGTTTCATACTGCAAAGGATCTCCACCATACATAGGAATTTCTACTGGTGGTAGAATGAGAGAGGTATTTTGTCGAGCTATAATCTCGTTGAATTCAGATTGCCTATTCAACAGTGTCAATAATCCATCCTGAAAACTCTGTCTTGGCTCCACCTGTTCATAAACAGGCCTTTGTGATTCAAACTGGCTTGCTCGAACCTGTGCACCAGACCTCGAAAAAGCATGGTCCGCAATTGGTTCATCTCGAGGATCCACAGGCACTCCAATAGTAATTGGTTTCGATCTAGCACTCATTTGCTGAGATGCAGTTTTACCCATCTTACTGGCTTCTAATGGGTTTTCATGGTTTAGAAATCCAGTGGACCTCAATTGTCGAATTGATCCAACTGCCAATTCACTTAGAGCAGTTTTTCTTCTTGGTCCAGAGCTCATCCTCATCGATGTAGAGCTGCATCTTGACCCCTCACCTTCCAGTATGTCCTTCCTGGCTTTGGCCACCACCATCTTTGTATCTAATTCCAGTTGTTCCTGACATCGCGCCATCTCTCCTTGCTGTCGCGCCATCTCATGTTTTTTCTTCATGGCATCCGCTTCTATTGAGAGCACTGCTAACTCAGCCTTTGCTTCCAATTGAGCAGAAGCCCTCTAAACTGAACTGGCTGAAGAACCATTTCTATGTATTGATCCTCATGAAGATATATTGGAGACATTATCTCGTCGTCTATTCTCATCTTCCATTCTGGCACCTTGTTGCTTCACTCCTGTAGCAGCCAGAGGACCAAAACACTTTTCTCTGGGTCCTTCTTCACCACCACGTGGTTCATCTGGCATAGCTTTGCCTTCATCTTCTAAATTCATGATTTTAAAGAGGTCTTGGCAGATAGCCAATTCTTTTAATTAATCGAACAAATGTCTCTGCTAGTAGCTGTGGCTTGTTTTGTCAACAATTTCTTTCAAAAGCAAAACATACTGATAATGTAGAGAACATCGTTCTAATTCCATTTGCAAAATGATGCTCTAATTCAATGGAATGCACTTATCACAGGACTCAAAACAATCCAAGGTCGGTCTGCTTTCCCCAGACAAGCTGGAGAAAACACCTTCTGAGTTCTGTTACTGAAGTCTTTTAATAAAGCTGTGATGATCGATTCGTACTCACAAATCCAGTGATACGTCTTCTGATGCGTCTCGATGCTGTCGATAGACCTCAAGGCTCTTCCTGGCCGAGATCTTTATCTTCAGTTCCACGACTGGAACCAGTCTTCTTTGGCTATGCCTCTCTGAGGTCTTAGCCTTGACGTCCTTCTCTGGCTGCACCTCTCCGAGGTCTTAGCCTTCTTTGCTTAGATTCAATCTTCTGTCTCACTCTCTGGGACTGGTAGTTACCCCCCGCCAGAGGTATCCTTCAACTTAATCTTCTGTCCCACTCTCTGGGACTGGTATTTAACCCCCCTGCTGGAGGTTCCCTTCTACTTAATGTACCTGCAGATTTTCATATCTTTCAGGTAATTAGCACCCTATCCGCTATTTGGATGAGAATGGTTTAAGGGGGTGTCTTCTAAAGGCATGCAAGCTCACTCAGAGCGTCTTCTCTGTTATAACTTCAAAACAGTCTTTTGATGAATAAATGCATTATTGTGGATAGAAAACAGTAAGATGCATCCAAGTTTCTTCCGACTCTACTGTAATCTTCTTCGAACTCCAGCTTATTACTTTGGACATTAGAAAACTCCTCGTGTCTCTGTAACACTGGCAAGATCCGCATGATCTCCTTTAGATCTCCCATGGACCCCGCATGGCCCGCATGATCTCACATGACATCGCATGGTAGAAGGGTTAACCTTCCCCATCGGCTCTCCAAACTAATCTAAAAACTAAACTTCTGCGCAAGCATCTAAGCTCCAAACACGCCCAAGAACATGTCATAAATCCCACCCACAATGTAACGGGCAGTCTAAAATTTAAAGGCAAATGCCATCATCAGTGACATGCAAAACAGGCCAAATGGCCACTACACCCCTTATTCATCCAACAATGGTGATATTGGTACCAATTTTAAAGATGGTTTTGGAGCCTCCCTGGCTACACAGTCATTGGGAGAGTAGACCAGGGGCCCGCATAGCGTTCTCACATGAACCTTATCAAGACCCCTCATGATCCTGTACATTTTCATCGTTGCCTTCACCCTTCCATTCTCTAACATTAGATGGATTTAATCCAGACATTTCCTGCCCTTCAAAGATATTTTATTAGGCAGATCATGTATTCTCCTGACTTATGATTTTGTTACTATGTGTGCAACTTCAATTGATTTTACTGATTCAAAGGCCATTTAAGTCCTGAAATAAAAATAGAAATTGCTGGAAACATTCAGCAAATCAACAGCAACTGTGGTACAACTGGGATACAAAGTTAATATTTCAGCTGCTATTGGAAGCTTGTACTTTTTAACATTTGATATAATAATTGAATGTTTGAATTAATGGATACAACAACTCCATCAATGGGCTGCAAAGTATATTGTAATGTTGATGTCTTAAGATATTTTCAGAAAGTTGTGCCAATTATTATTTTGTTTATTTGTGTTTTCAGAAATAATGCTTACATTTGTTTTAGGAATTTGGTTCAGTGTTAGGGTAGCAGAGATCGTCATAATTTAAATGAAAAAGAGTTGATTTAAAAATGATTACATAAAACTCTTATAGATATGGCAGAGATTTCTAGTTTGGTCCTTTAAAAGAAAGCAACAGTCCTCATTTTAATCAACATCTTGAGTTAATTTACTGATATTTATGCTCATTCTGCTTTGGTTCCCAGTTACTTTCAGTTCCAAGCTTCTGTCTGTGTTTGGATATTTAAGGGAGGTGCAGTTGTTTATACTGTTGAAAATTGTTGTTTCTATCTCCAAGATTAAATCTTTGCTCCGCAGAGCAAACATTTCAAAAAGATGTTGAGTGCTTATTGACATTGCCCCTCTCTTTGCCTGAACTTCTGGGTTGTCTGGCCAAAATAGATTCATGTCATGAAGTATCAGAAAATCAGTGCCTGTGCTTAAAAAGAAAACTATTTTCCACTGAGCAACATGGTGACATCTTTAGATTGCATATTCCCTGTAATCAGTCGGCATCAATGGATGAGATAAGATCAAACAATCTTCTCAAAATTATTATGTGAAACCAGTATATTGCACACTGCTCATTCATGGAACCCCTCGAAAATAACAATGTCAGCAACTATCATCTCCACTTCGATACATCAAGGAGAAATCCTGATGTTTATGCAATGAAGATAGATTAAAGTTGAAATGCAATTTTTAATCTGTCCTTTTCATATTACTCCCAACAGCTATTTTCTTCGACAAACAACAGACATGTCTGTGTTCGTATAACATGTCAGACAGAGTCAGCTCATCTTTGGAGCTTTAGTTCCAACTGATTTTGAATAGTCTGGAATCATTCAATGAGACATTGTTGGCCACTTCAAAAAAATTCAGGACAGAAGCTTTGATGTTTTAGAATAGGTTAACAAGGGAGAGTTAACAATCAAGTTTCCATTAAAAGCTGTATTTTTAATAATAGAATGTAAGGAAAGGGAAATTGGCATTCAGCTGCTGAGCACATTTAAAAAATGGGCTCAATCAAATATGTGTGGAAGGATATTAGGATTCAGTCAATTTTTCATTCCTTGTCTTTGTCTATGTTGCTTTAATACGTTATATTTCTGTAAATCTTTTCACCATTGATTTTACCTGAGAAAGGGCAACTTTAAAATCTATTTGCTGCTGCCAACATCTTAGAGCTATTGTCTTGCCTCTTGCAAAAATGTACAATTTTAACATATAAATAATTTTGAGAGACATAGCACTAACCTCTGGGGGCAGCTCCCATTTCAACCACAGATTTCTAGGTGCTAACAAGGCAGTAGTTCCAGACTTTCTTTTGTTGTTTGATTCATGAACAAAATGGTCATCTTTGCCCTTTCAGATACAATACAACTTTACCAGTTTATAGGATTCTTACCGTACCCACTTGTTAGACTAGCTTCCAGCATTGCTGTGACTTTTATTATAAAAATCATGTAAATATTTGATCAATCTCATCAAAAAATATTGCGGTACTCTCATGGACTGTGAAATTGGAAAGGTCCCTCTGTGTCGTGGTCTTGACCGTGTCCAGTGCTAAGTCTAAATCCTGCCGGATTTCCCCAATACTGCACTGGAGGTTCGTGTCTCTGATCCTGCACCAGTTCAGACCTCAAATTCTTTGGATCTAGTTGCAGCATTTGGCTTGCTTCACTTGTACAGATCCATGCTTTTAGTAGTACAAAATCAATTGTCTTATCAGTTGCAAGGTTTCACTTAGTGGTGAGAAAACACCAGTACTTGGACACTTTTCAAAACCAGTTAATTACTAAAATATATTGGAACCAAGATTTATTCACACTGGAAAATGTGTTCTAAACTGGCGATGTGCCTGATCCAATGTCCCAGTGCCACTTACCAAATAGATTTATGCACATATTTTGTGCATTAAACACTGTCAGTCGTATTTTGCACCAGCATACACTATCTCAGAGTAAACTCAGATGTCCCGAGCATTAATGAATGGAAAAAGGGTGCCAACCTAATATGCACCTGTCCTCTTTCTCCAAGGATGCTTCCTGACTCTCTGATTTACTCCAGCACTTTGTGTCTATCATCAATGAATGGAACCTGCACTGATTGAAATTAATGACTGTACTTCTTAACAGGAGATCTGCTCTGTTTCAAGCCACTGTTAGATCTAATAACATCATTTGGGGAGAACTCCAATTAACCAAAGGTTGATAGGCGGTACCCGGACATGGCAACGATGGACGAGAAGCTGAAGCAAAGATCTTGAAGCCAAAGAATCAAATGGAAATGAGGCCGGAACGCCAAATAACCTAAAGAGTATGAAGCCGAAATGCCAACTAACCGAAAGGATGGGACGCATAAATGCAAACCATCCGAAAGGACGGGACGCCTAAAAGTAAACTAACCGAAAAGCTGCGTCGCCTAAAAGCAAACTCACTGATTGGCTGCTCTGTTGAAACGCCACCTACCCGAAAGGCGGCGTTGCCTACAGGCCAACGATCCGAATACCACTCAACAGAAAAGTCAATTAACGGACATGACATTGCCGGGAGGGGCAGGTCTTGTCAGCGAATAGTCCAGGCCCTCACGTCCATCACATCACTGTGGAGGGATGAACATTGTCCCATATCTCTGCTCCACCCAACCCACAGCCTGCGTAGGGTGGCCATGGGAGAGTGGGGGCTGTCCCGAGCAATGCGCACCTTCAGCCGCTTACAACTTGGTGCTTGGGTTCAGATTGTCCAATCATCTATGGTTTGCGTGAAAAAATGACCACCATGCTCCCGTCTCCCCTCTTTTCTCTCTCCCCTCTTCTCTCTCCCTTCTCTCTCTCATCTCTCCCCTCTCTCTCCCCCTCCCCCTTCTCTCTTTCTGTCCCCTCTTCTATCTCTCCCCCTCGCTCTCCCTTCTCTCTCTCCCTTCGCTCCCCCCTCTCTTCCCCCTTTATCTCCCTTCTCTCTCTCCCATTCTTTCTTTCTCTCCACTTTTCTCTCTCTCTCCCCACCTCTCTCTCTCCCTTCTCAGTCTCCCTTCTGTCTCTCTCCCAACTTCTCTATCTCCCACACTTATGTAGAGCAGTTATGGAAGTTGAGAAAACTGGCACTGACAGCAAAGATAGACTCAAAATGCTGGAGTAACTCAGTGGGACAGGCTGCATCTCTGGAGACTCAGTCTTCAGGTCTGAAGGGTCTCAACACAAAACATCACTCATCCCATCTCTCCAGAGATGCTGCCTGTTCCGCTGAGTTACTCCAGCTATTTGTGTCCATCTCGGTTAAAACAGTTTACAGATTCTGGTGTGTTGTGCGTGGGAGCTTGCTGTGTGCGTTCCAAGAAGAGAGAGTGGGGGCTGTCCCGAGGGATGCGCACCTTCGGCCGCTTACAACTTGGTGCTTGGGTTCAGATTGCCCAGTCATCTATGGCCTTATGTGGGAAAATGACCCCCACGCTCACGTCTCCCCTACTCTCTCTCCCCCTCTCTCTCACCCCTCTCTCTCCCCACTCCACCTTCTCTCTCACCTCTTCTCTCTCCCCTCCTCTCTCTCCCCCCTCTCTCCTATTCTCTCCCCCTTCTCTCTCCCACCTCCTCTCTCTCCCCCTCCTCTGTCAACCCCCTCTCTCCTCTCTCTCCTCTCTCTCCCCTTCCCCCTTCTCTCTCCCCCCTCCATCTCCACCGACAGGAGGCTGGGGGGTCATTTTCCCACACAAGCCATAGCTGACTGGGCAATCTGAACCCAAGCACCAAGTTGTAAGCGGCTGATGGTGCGCATCCCTCTGGACAGCCCCCACTCTCCCTCAGAATGCACACAGCAAGTTCCCACGCACAACACACCAGAATCTGTAAACTGTTATAACCAAAGATGGACACAAAAAGCTGGAGAAACTCAGCAGAACAGGCTGCATCTCTGGAGAGAAAGAATGATTGGTTATTCACCCACTGTTGACTAATGTTATGCAAGGTGTCTTTTATATGTACACTCTAAGGCCTAAACTCATAGTAGTGTAGAATATGTATCAATAAAAAATAGTATGCAGATATTCATCAACTGTATTCCTAAAGTGGAGCAGTATCTTTTAAGTTAATTATGCTTTTAGCAACTTATTTCAGCACAAAGAACACAGTCTTTATTCAATCTGGATCTCTGGGTCATATATGACATGAGGGTAGCATGTTATGGGAATGACCCCATAAAGGCACGGCTGGGTACAATTGGGAGTTGACAGAATACCCACCAGATCAGAGATTGAGGGTATTTATTATGTATACAGGTACACTGAGCTTACTAGTACCTATGAGATGAAGGATAGCTTTCTTCATTGTTATTCAATACTTTCACAAGAAATTGCTGGTGCAGACTATCTCAACATGAGTAGAGTGAAAGTGACTAATAGCAGGGCGGCCATTCAGTAGTTTGCTTTTAGGCGAAGCGGTATTTCAGTTATTGGGCTTTTAGGCATCCTGCCCTTTGGGTTAGTCCCATCCTTTTGGTTAGTCGGCAATTCGGCTTTGCACTCTTGGTTATTTGACATTTCGGCCTCATTTCCATTTGATTCTTTGGCTTCGACTACTTTTGTTCGGCTTCTCGTCCATCAGCACCACGTCCGCACACGTGTTAGGCACCTTGATTCTCATACACCATCTTTGAAGAACTCATAACAGTGGTGGAAACCAGAGGACCATCCAGTACATCATTCAAAACAAAGTGGAAATTCAAAGTTGCTAGTGTATTAAAAGACAGAGGCACTACCTCTTGTGCCAAAAACAGATTTGATAAACTTATATACATGCCTGTTTTGGAGATGCCGAGTCTAAGGATATCTCCTCAAATGCTTCGAGGAATGAGTCTACAATGCTTTTGAACTCACCCATCAAGCACAAACATCATTTAATGAATTAAACAGAGGAGCTCCACTCCTCAAGAATTAAGTGTGTTTAATTGTCATATGTGCTGACAATGGAACGATGAAGTTATTACTTGCAGCCGCTTACAGGCCCATCAATGCAATAAATCACTGATGATATATAATAACAAATTACTGAGGAATAGCAGTTGTTAAACCTGGTGGTCACAGTTTTCAAGCTCTTTTACCTTCTTCCCAATGGTAGTAGTGAGATGAAAGGTTTAGTTCATCTTGGTTCTGCAGTATTGATGTCATGTGTTGAAATTTAATACCACTCCTACAGAAAGTTAGTTAGAAAGAAGATGTAGCATCACAGCAAGGAAAAGTGAAAAAAACAAGCCAGGCTTGCACCTTTCTTGAAGGAGGTCACAATTATAGCATCACCAAAATCCTTCACTTCCCAAATGTGCACAACAGGCTCAGCAACCTGCTGGCAGCCATGCATTTCTCAGCACTCTCAAAACCTTTAATGACACAACCTCCCAAGACTCAACCCCATTGTGAATCAATAACAGAGAAGAATTTATCAAGGACAGATGGCAGACTTCACCGACCTCCTAATCCATATTTTTGGTCTTGATCATGTATCTCCAATCAACAACTTCCGACCCAGCCATATTGTTAATCCCAAACAACAAGTCAAATAAATAATATTCCAACTAAAATATTAAAAATTAATGAGTGAATTAATTTAAGTTGGATGAAAATTAAAATTCCAATGATGTGACATATTGCAAACTCACAGATTCTGAGAAAATCCACTCCACAATATGGCTTTATAAAAAAAACTCAATTTAATTTGTCAGTCACTTCTAAATATTACATTTATGCAGTGGAACAACTTCTAAAGTCTTTCACCCCCACACAAAAGTGAGATACTGATAATAAAACATCAATATTCTGAATAATAGTTTCTAAAACTTTGAAAATAATGGTGCAGATAAGATTATTTTACTCTACAATTTCAAACAAAGTTGGAGGTTGTTTTCAATCACAGACAGCCTACCACAAGCAGATATAAATTACATTATTTTTGGTTCTGTTTAATCTATTAAATCAATTTCAAAGTGATTTTTCTTCCACCAGTTTCCCTGAAAGTATACCATCACAGCTTACATTTGGAACAGTACTGCACACGCCTGCAAGAGATTGCAGTGTTGTGGGTGTAGCCCAGTCTGTCACACAGACCAGATCCTTTGATTTAATCTACACTCACACTGCCCCAGAACAGCAACCAACATAATCAAAGACTTGTCCCACCCACTCATTCCTTCTTCTCTACATTTTACAGGTTCTAACTTCTGTTTAACTTTTGAAATCTCTATTTATTTTTCCCATAACACTCCCTTAGAGTTATTGCTAGAGTCTAACTAAGCTAACAGTTTTGTGTAGGAAATAACTGCAGATGCTGTATAGTCCAAAAATAGACATAAAAAGGTGGAGTAACTTAGCGGGTCAGACAGCATCTCTGGCAAAAAGGAATAGGTGACGTTGTGGGTCGTTCAGGTGATGTTCAGGCTCTGAAGTCTTTGAAGTCTGAAGAAGAGTCTCGACCAGAAATGTCACCAATTCCTTTTCTCCAGAGATACCGTCTGACTCGCTGAGTTACTCCAGCTTTCTGTGTCTATCTATGCTAAGAGTTTTGTTTCCCTGTGCTTTCCTAGCCTCATCTCAATATTTCTGTTCAACAGGTCCTGAACCCTCAAATGCTTCATTAGCTATTCGACCCATTTACAATCTAGCTATTCATGGAGAACCTTTTTCCAGTCAGGGCACCCGACCATTACTGTGTCATTTCTGCCTACCAATCAAGGTTGGGATTAAGTGGTTCCAAACTAGTCAGGGGGCATGTGGATGAACACTTAAGTCGTTAGTGAATGCCATCTGCACTAAATCCCTACCCAGTCCTTTACAGTCAATTCACAGGAGGTATGTTGAACAGACCTCAAAGTTGACCTTATTCCCGGATTAATTCACTTCCTTGATATCCACAATTCTGTTCAGACATGGTGGAAATTGACCCGACCCAGAGACACCAAAATAATCCCATTGCCTATGATATAAACTGATGTGTTAAACAAACTTACGGTTTGAAGTTTGATCTTTATTTTATGAGAAGTTGAAGTGAGGGACTACGTGAAGAGCCCACCAACCTGCATGCACGTCAATCTTCAGAGAAAATGTAAGAAACACAGACCACTTGCACGAACTGCAACTAAAGAAAGATTAATAACCCTTGACTTACCGAATGATCTTTATGAGATTTTGCGTTGGGAGTGGAGGGCACGTAGCCCCTCACTTCAACTTCTCAGAAAATAAAGATCAAACTTCAAATGATACGTTTTCATTTAATCTTTCTATTTTATATCGAAGTCCCATGAGAGACTATGTGAAGCCTTCGAAGCTCGGTGGTTTCATGTAGTAAACCAATCTGTGTGTGAAACACTTAAACATATAAACCATAAATGGTAGAAAAGACATGGGCTATTAACAACATGATGCTAACTTTCATACATGTCCATTGACCTTAATCAGACCACAGTCCCAATTGACTTTGAGTTAGACAATAACTCATACAACACTGTGCAGAATTCTATCTGCAACCATCTAGGCATGTTTAACGACAATTTATAACTTCTGAAAGTGCACTATGAGAGTCTCCTGCTGTTGCAAGTAGATGATCAAAGGGGAATATCCATTCCATTGGCTGCTAATGAACCAGCCCCCCGATAGAGTGAGACTTGAAATTATTTGAATTCACTCCCCGCTATTAGCCACTTACACTCTATTCATGTTGAGATAGTCTGCACCAGCAATTTCTTGTGAAACTATTGAATAACAATGAATAAAACTATCCTTCATCTCATAGGTACTACTAAGCTCAGTGTACCATGATCAGACTAGCCAAATCCTAACCTCATTTGGCATGTTCCACTTTTCTTCAACCTTGAGAAAATATTAGAAATATACCCCTCTTGTTCTTGGACAGACTACTCATCCTTTGTGAGATGTCTCAGTTTCCACTTGGATAGCCATAGTTTCCTCTATTGACCATAAGGATGGAAATGTTGACTTATCTTGCCGCGGAGGAATAATCAACCAGAAACTGAATCTTATAATCGGTTGTGATTTGTAAACTGGAAAAATTCCGGAGGATATCTGTCCCCACCTGTTTGTCGAACCCAGACTTGAATATCGACAGCAGCTCTCATGTGACTAATGTAATTACATTTGCATACTCAAACCACCTCCAGCTCATTGTTGCTTTGCTGTCCATGACAAGACAGACGATGACTGAAGATGAGATCAAGTCAGTTTCTGAGAAAGCACTTGCTATAAAATCCACCAAGAAGATGCTTGGCCTCAGACAGAAGATTAACAGTCAGCTGATCCTAGACTTTGCTCTGTCCCTTTGCACAGGCATCATGACCCGCTGGGGACAGTACTGAGTATGAAGAGAGCACAGCAACCATGGTGAGCACTGAACCTGCAGATAAAAGCCCTCTGTCTTTGATAGAAGTGTAGGCCTGGTGCTCCAACCAGCCTCCGTGGAGCAGTATCTGCCACTCACTAGGTAGAGGTGAAAAGTATGCTGGTAAACGGAAGTCTACCCTCCAAAGATGTATTACCACACCCACCACAGCCTCTTTCTCTTGAGAAAATGTAGCATAACTTTAACATAAATAGGCCTATACCATCCTAACAGAATTGAGTTTTGGCTGCATATAACACAGAAGACCCTCTACTGTCCTTGTATATGGCGAATCCTTCCCTGAGTAATCTCAAAACTTTCTGGGGTTAAAGCCTTTCGACTTTGATTATGCCTCAACTATGTCTGACCGAATCATAACATATATCAGATCCTTATGCGACTAGAATTGAAATGAAGCATCCGCTTGGTGTGGGAATACGAGTTCCCTGTCAACTCCTCACAATCAGAGTCTCCCTCAGAGTGGAAAATATCATAATGCAACCCTGAACCAGGCATTGCTGCCACAGTCCTCTGCCTGGAACGACCTATCTCAGTCGACAGAGAGCAAACACATTCTCTTCACCAAGGTGAGCGCGATGACCCTGGGCCTAACAAAGGCCTCTGGCTAGGACTGAATTGAGTAGGCCTGGTGTTCCAAACAGCCTCAGAGCAGCAATTATTGCCGTTAGTTTATATGTAGAGGTGATATGCCAAGATACTCTAGCCCTACCCACATAGGATTGTTCCACCACTCCCGCAGTCGCCTAACATTCTCCCTGCAAGTCTTAAACTTGCTAACAAAAGTCCTCTACAAAGAGATACATTGCAGGCTGTATATCACTGGCCCTGCATAAATGAGCAAATTTTCAGGAATTACCTCAGGCCTTATAGCATTTTGCGAAGGCAATTTAGCTCCAACTCCAATTTAGCTCATAGAAGTGCTAAAGCATATTTTTCACTATCGAGAGCTGAATTCATCTACTGCCCTTGCAAAGGCCAAATGACATCAGTTAATAGTCTTTGGATACGCTGACATATTAATTGGGGGTTACACAAAAAGCTGGAGAAACTCAGCGGGTGCAGCAGCATCTAAGGAGCGAAGGAGATAGGTGACGTTTCGGGTCGAGACCCTTCTTCAGACTGGTCAGGGATCAGGGAAACGAGAGATACAGACGGTGATGTGGAGAGATAAAGAACAATGAATGAAAATATGCAAAAAAGTATCGATGATAAAGGGAACAAGCCATTGTAAGCTGTTTGTGGTGTGAAAATGAGAAGCTAGTGCGACTAGGGTGGGGTAGGGAGATAGAGATAGAGGGAATGCCAGGGCCCGTTAATTCTTGTCCACGTATCACCACTGAGATATCCCAAATGGTGAGATTGACTCTTGGAACATCCAAAGTCTGGCAGTTCATCTGGACTGGTATATTTCCCAGCCGTATCCAACACATACCCCTCCTTCGCTAATGAGAAGTTAAATCACTGATGCTTTAAGCCAGATCTCTGCCAATGGATCTTCTATCCCCGAGGGGATGGTAATTATGTGACAAGAGCCGGAACTGCAGCATATCCCCCATAAGTTCAGGGGATTCAAATTCCTTGTCGATATCCCCATAGTCAGAGTTACTAATGTAATAATCTCCAGTACTCCCCTCTTCTGAGCGGGAGATATTGTAACGCAAACCTGAGCCAGGTATTGCTTCCCCTCTTCTGAGCGGGAGAGAAATATAATGCAAACCTGAGCCAGGTATTGCTTCAACAGGCATCTGACTGGAGCATCCTGTAAGTGTCTCCTGAGCCAGGAGCACAATTCTATTATATATTCACTGGACAGGTCGCACCTGCTAATGACTCCAAGTCCGGGCTTTCTCCTTTCTGAGCCTCAACGCCACACTGAACCAGGTGTTACTTCCTTCAGGCATCTGGGTGGCTCCCTTTTTGAGCCTCAACCAGTCGCCTGCTCACTTGGAGCCCCAAAACCACTCCGTCTCGGAGCCTCAATGGCAGTAGCTGCACCAGCCGTGTCGTCATCCTACGGAATCCAGCCGCCTGCTCCCTCTCGGAGCATTAATGGTGATAGCTGCACCGGCCGAGCTGTCAGCCGACAAATTCAAGCTGCCAGCTCCTTTACAGAGCCTCCACCGTGGTAGCTTGACCGGCCGAACCGTCAGCCGCTAAATTTCAGCCGCCAGCTCCTTACGGAGCCTCCACGGCAGTCGCTGCACTGGCCGAGCCATCAGCCGATTAATTCCAGCCGCAAGCTCCTTACAGAGCCTCCACGGCGGCAGCGGCATAGGCTGTGCCAGCTTCTCCGAGCCCGCTGCACCTATTTTCGGAGCAGCGGCCCATTCCTGAAACAAAAATCCCTTACCTGTTCCGATTCTCGCGCCATGCGTCGACGTATTGACTCGCATGCGGGCTGGTGGGCTCTTCAAGTAGTCTCTCACGAGACTTCAATTTAAAATCCAAGGTTTAGTACTTCAACATTATTAGCACATCCAGGATGGATAAACTAATAATGGCTCTGTCTCACGGTGCGAGTTGACCCACGAGGTACCCCAAGTGAAAGACTCGTGGTTGTGTACGAGACTTCAAGTTTATGTTCAAGTGTTTAACCGAGTTCCCACGGGTATGTCATTTCTGCGATGTTCCAAGTTCTTCCTCCGAGTTACCAAGTTCTTCTCCCATTACTCTTGAGCCAATCGTGAATTAAGGTATGTTTTAATAAAGCAACAATGTTAAAAGACATCTCCATCCTGTGGCTTTGAGTTATTTCAGCGCGGCCGCATCTATTGATATGACCTACAAAGGGAAAATGCGCACCCTCCAGCAACCAATAACGTGGTAAGTGCATTTCTTGGTACTTTTTGTTTTTAAATACTGTATTTCCCGGGGTGGGGGGAGAGCTCAGTTCATAGTATTTGGGTAGTCTGGCGTTGTGAAGGAGGGTATTGGGGTCAGTAACCCACTTGCCACGCTCCAGTCTGAGTGCAGGTAGATGGGACTAGGTGACAGTAAACTGCATGGAATAGAAGGGCAGAGATGGCCTGTTTCCGTGCTGTCATAGCTATATGGTTTTCATGTGGCCGGGGAGTGAATTAGCTTGGGTGGCTGCCGCAGCGCTCCGAGCACGGACAGCAGAACTGGCCGCCACTTCCGAGGAAGGAAGCAGCTCGGGTGACTGACTTTGAGTGGCCGCCGAGACCCGACAGCAGACACACACACGCACACACACACACAGACAGACAGAGACAGACACACACACACACACACACACACACACACACACACACACACACACACACACACACACACACACATATACATATACACATGTCTGGGGAAGACAGAGAGGGGAACAATGAGGACACGGAAGTTTAGTGGGGAATCTCATTGATTATTATGTGGGAAGGAAGTCCAGATGCTGGTTTAAAGATAGACAAAATGCTGGAGTAACTCAGCGGGACAGGCAGCATCTCTGGGTAGTGGTCTAAGGAAGGGTCTCGACCTGATACATCATCATTCCTTCTCTCCGGAGATGCTGCCTGTCCCGCTGAGTTACTCCAGAATTGTGTGTGTGTGAGAGTTACTCCAGCATTGTTCGTGTGTGTGTGTGAGTTACCTTAGCAGTGTGTGTGTGTGTGTGTGTGTGTGTGAGTTACTCCAGCATTGTTCGTGTGTGTGAGAGAGTTACTCCAGCATTGTTCGTGTGTGTGTGTGTGTGAGAGAGTTACTCCAGCATTGTTCGTGTGTGTGTGTGTGAGAGAGTTACTCCAGCATTGTTCGTGTGTGTGTGTGTGAGAGAGTTACGCCTGCATTGTTCATGTGTGTGTGTGAGAGAGTTACTCCAGCATTGTGTGTGTGTGTGTGTGTGTGTGAGAGAGAGTTACTCCAGCATTGTGTGTGTGTGTGTGTGTGTGAGAGAGAGTTACTCCAGCATTGTGTGTGTGTGTGTGTGTGTGTGTGTGTGTGTGTGTGTGTGTGTGTGTGTGTGTGTGTGTGTGTGTGTGTGTGTGAGTTACCCCAGCATTCTGTGTGTGTGTGAGTTACCCCAGCATTGTGTGTGTGCATGTGTGAGTTACCCCAGCATTGTGTGTTTCACCCCAGGATTGTGTGTGTGTGTGCGAGTTACTCCAGCATTGTGTGTGTGCGTGTGTGCGAGTTACTCCATCATTGTGTGTGTGTGTGTGAGTTACCCCAGCATTGTGTGTGTGTGTGTGTGTGTGTGAGAGTCACTCCAGCATTGTGTGTGTGTGTGTGTGTGTGTGTGTGTGTGTGTGTGTGTGTGTGTGTGTGTGTGTGTGTGTGTGTGTGTGTGAGAGAGTCACTCCAGCATTGTGTGTGTGTGTGTGTGTGTGTGTGTGTGTGTGTGTGTGTGTGTGTGTGTGTGTGTGTGTGTGTGTGTGTGTGTGAGTTACTCCAGCATTGTGTGTGTGTGTGTGTGTGAGTTACCCCAGCATTGTGTGTGTGTGTGTGTGTGTGAGTTACCCCAGCATTGTGTGTGTGTGAATCATGAATTGCCAAGACACAAGGCACTGTAGATACAAATAATGACATACACAAGAAAGGGCAGATGCTAGTTGAAAAAAGTGAACACATGGTGCTGGAGAAATTTGGAAATGTCATCCCGTCACCCATTCCTTCTCTCCAGAGATGCTGCCTGCCCGCTGAGTTAAAAGAGTTCCCACGGTAGACTCACGAATCACTTAAGGTAAAGGCACGGGCCACCACGTTATAAACGAGTTTAAAATGTTTCAATTTTTAACTTGAACTGTAAATTTGACTCGTGGAAAAAAATCAAACATGTTTGATTTTTTTCACGAGTTACCAAGTTTCATGGGTACCTGCTGTTAGCGCCACGAGTCGCTAAGTTGCTCGCAAGAGTTCCGACGTTCCTGCTACGTTTATTGTACGTGATTACCGCGAGTGACAACTCTGGGTCACTCGTGGGTCAACTCGGACCGTGAGACAGGGGTTTAAATGTAGTTGTTTTCTCATCAGACAGGAGGTATGCAATTTGTCAAACCTTTTCGAAATTTCAAACTTTTTCAGAATTGTTTTGTTTCCAAAATATCCTTATTCACTTTTTGTATCCTCCAGTCAGCTCACAGTGGAATGGTTTACAATGAGATAGTTCACATAGTTACGTATACAGTGCCCTCCATAATGTTTGGGACAAAGACCCATAATTCATTTATTTGCCTCTGTACTGCACAATTTGAGATATATAGTAGAAAAAATCACATGTGGTTAAAGTGCACATTGTCAGATTTTATTAAAGGGTATTTTTATACATTTTGGTTTCACCATGTAGAAATTACAGTAGTTGGGTGATTCTTCAGTAAGTGTCTACTTTTACATTTCTGGAAACCCGATTATAAAACTTAAATTCTTGCAAGTTTGAATGTTGTTTCACATAGATGAACATCACTACTATGTGAAAAATATGTTTGGCACAATATTTTAATGAATTGAATTTATTTTTCCTCTTCTTTTTCCAGGTTGCCCATTGCATTCAGTCATATCCGTCGCATTTTTTATGATGAACTACACTGTAAAATATAAGCGATTGAAGAATATAAAATGCAATTTTTCACACTTTCAAATTATAGTATCTTCCTCAAATAAACCACCAAAAAAAAACTTTTTCAGTCTAACGGATTGATTTTAAACCATCATAACAGTTTACTGCCAAAAAAAGTGGTGATTTTCAGCAAGAATGGTTACCGTCACATAACTTTTCACCAACTTCCTCTAAAACAATATTAACCAGATGAATAGGCAGAAGCATACTGTTCAATTATCAATTACAATTCATAATTATAGTCATTGTTGTATTATTTTACACATTATGAGCGTAAAGTACTCATGTGACAGTTATGACTCAACGTGGTGGAGTGATCAGGTTCGGGAGTGTCACGTGACAGATGACAAACTATCTTTAGGGTTAGGGTTAGGATTAAGTTTAGAGCTAGGGTTAGGGTTGGGATTAGGGTTAGGGCTAGGGCTGGGTTTAGGGCTAGGGCTAGGGCTAGGGCTAGGGTTAGAGTTAGGACTAGGATTAGGGTAGGTTTAGGGCTGGGGTTATTCACATCTTCTGCAAACTATGTGCATGGACAGGAGTTCCGGCAATTATCCCGTGGATCAACTAACGGAACTAACAGACACTCCCAGTGAGCAGGGACACTCCCTGTGAACAGGAACACTCCCGTGGACTGGAAATGGGAGAGGTGGTGTGGGGGAGGGGGGGGGGAGGGGGCGGAGGGGGAGGAGGGGGGGAGGGGAGAAGGGGATGGAGGCAGACGCTGCACAAGGGCCCGGTGAGAAGACCTGGGGACCTTATCCTCCGTGCCATCGAGGCCGGCTGTGGGAGCTTTTATCTGTCATGTTCGTCACGATCATCTCCGCACTTACCCCCGATCTCTCGGATTCCTGCTCCAGCTCAATCTCCAGACAAACTCGTACATGGTCAAACTCCATGAATGGTTAAACTCGTGCATGGTCGAAATCTGTGACCTCCCCCATGCTTCTTCAAAACTAAAAACTACTAGCGCATCTGCGCAAGAATCCCAGCCACAAACACATCTCCAACTACGTAATAAACCCCACCCACATAATTACAGGCACATAAAATGTAAAGGTAACTGGTTATAGTTATAACATACTAAGTTAAGCTAAATGGCTACCTCAGAAGGTACTAGCTCACTTATCTTCATTGATGATACAACTGCTGATGGTAGAAGCATAATGAATTCTGAAGTATATAGACACATCCTATCTGTTCAGGTTCAAACAAATGCCTCAAAACTTGGCCGGCTGTTCATTTGACAGCATGACAATGATCCCAAACATAGTGCGAAAGCAACAAAGGAATCTTTGAAAGCTAAAAAATGGTTAATTCTTGATTGGCCGGTCAATCAACCAATCTAAACCAAATTGAGCTTGCCTTTTATATGCTGAAGAGAAAACTGATAGGGACTAGCCCCCAAAACAAGCATAAGGTAAAGATGGCTGCAATACAGGCCTGGCAGAGCATCACCAGAGAAGACACCCAGCAACTGGTGATATCCATGAATTGCAGACTTCAAGCAGTCATTGCATGCAAAGGTTATTCCACAAAAATACTAAACATGACTACTTTCATTTACATGACATTGCTGTGTCCCAAACATTATGGCGGCCTGAAATGGGGGGGCTATGTATAAACACTGCTGTAATTTCTACATGGTGAAACCAAAATGTATTAAAATGTTTTTTATTATAATCTGACAATGGGCATTTTAACCACATGTGATTTTTTTTATTACAAATCTCAAATTGTGGAGGACAGAGGCAAATAAATAAATGATGGGTCTTTGTCCCAAACATTATGGAGGGCACTGTATCAGCACGACTCTATCACCTAATACTGACACTAATCTTCATTGTATTTCTGTGTTAATATGCCCATCGTTTATTTCTAATCAGAATGTCCCCCAAAGCCTGGCTGCAGAACTTAATCTTCACACATGGCAGAAAACAAAACAAGGACTAGTGCTAAGTGTTTATTTGATGATCAGCTGAAGCCTGAGAAGTGTTTACATTTAAATCTGAAGGTCCACTCTTTTGACAGTGCAGCAGTCCCTCAGTAATGCACTGAATTTATATTTGAGTTCATCTCTATCAGCTCAGCCATGGATGCTACTTTACCAATGATGATAGAGAACAGTGGCTCTACCCATGGGTTATTCTCTTAATGGCTTTGACTCCCAGCAAGAACTCATTGATTGGGTCAAAAATTTAGGATGTAGTTCAATTTATGTTTTCTCCGCTTCTGACCTTCCCCTCATTTCCCATCACTCCTTTGTTAGTAATTGTACCTTTGGTTGTCCACGGAATTTCCTTTTTTAACCTCCTTCGTTCTCTTTTGCTTTAAAACACTGCTTCAAAATGTTCTTATACTAAGATTTTATATACCTGCCCTAATAACGTTACCACATTACATAGGAGATCACATCTGTACAAGTACCTTGAAATGGTTTGCCACAATACTACAAGAGATATAACAATGCAAGTTGTTTTATGACAAACTAATACAATATATCCGAAATCCCATTGTGAGTTGGAAGATAATTTGCAAGGACTTCTTCATAATTTGTAGCAACATTACAGGCAAACTAGTTGAAGTAGAGGAAAGAACAATTTGGCGCTAATTGCACCGTCTGGTGGGATATTGGGAAATCAATACACCACTGAAATAACCACAAGGTAAATGTTGACAATCAGTTCCATGAAACATTTACTTCACAAATTATTGAAGCCAAATAATATTCTCAAATTAAAGTGATAGAGAATTAATACTATCAGAAGCATATGTTTTGTGACTAAAGGGCCTGTCCCACATGTATGTGATTGCGTGTGTTTGGCGCGACCAATTTGCGTCATTTGCATCATGCTGACCAATTAGATGGGCAGGAGGCGGACCGACTGAATTTGGGCATTGTACGTCATCGGGCGGTGATGTCATCATGCATATGGCGTCAAGATGCTGCATACGCTGTCAAGATACTGAGTACGATGTCAAGACGCTGCGTACGACCGCAATGCGCCTGCTTGCCGACAGGCCTTTGGCGCCCAAAATTTTCAGACACTGCAGGAATTTCGGAGCCCCGCGCGATGTCGGGACCAGCCCAGCACAACTCCATATGCCTCCGTGCTTCTAAGTGGGACTGGCCCCGCGAGGCCTGTACGCCTCAAGCGACCACGAGGTCACGTAATTTGCGAGCCAAGGTTGCGTAAGTGGGACAGGACAATAAAAAATGACGATGTAGAAAGTATATTTCCAGAGGTTGCAAAGTTAAAAACAAAAGAAGCTTAAATGTGATATTTTTCATCTCTTTTTGAACTGATAAAGTTAATGTCAAGCATAACACAAAGGTGTTTAAATAAAGTAACTTGAAATTTGTATTGATAGGGACAAAATATATAATTTTCCGATACAGTATTTGACCTCTGCAAGATACAATGAAATATGAATAACATTCAGGTTTTGTTGAATTAAATGATGCAATTATGCTTTATTCCCTTTAAAAAAATATATAAACTGAAGGATACAATCATATTGTTCTGACCCTCTGCAATGAGCAACTGAGCAGTGGGAGAATCATAAATCGGTCTATGCAGATTACGAAGTGACATGGTTAAAAATAACAGAAATTTAGAAATGTAGTCACAAGGAATTGCAAATGCTGGAATCTTGAGCAAAACATAAGTGTGGAGTAACTCAGCAGCTCTGACAGCATATGTGGAGGGAATAGAGAGAAGAAGATTCAGGTCAGACTGATGAACTTTAGAAATCTTCCTCTTATGTTTTAACATGTGCCATAAAGAGTATGTGATTTAGTTACTGATATTGACCTAGATGATACAAGTAGTCCAAATATTGTCAATTTCCATGTAGAAATCCTGCACTAAGACAGTAACATTGAAATAAAATCAGAGGAAATTACTTTTGTCACTTTTGATTTTACAGTATTAGAGTAATTTACAGTGATCTTTTGTGTAATGACGTTTTCAAACAACCAATACATACATCCTCAATGGAATTCCAAGTATTTTAGCAGGTCTCCATTGGATTGTCAAACTTCCAGCGAAATCAAACGTTCACAGAATTATAAATCTGTATCAAGCTTCGGTGAGACTGAAACATCATCTAGTGTATGCACATGGGAGAATGGTTTCAGAGATTTTGTTCTACCTCAATATTTTTGTAATGCATTGCCTGATTGCCCCTGCTCTGAAACTACTGGAATGCACCCAAACCATGGAAAATCACCGTGAAACCAGCAAAATAATCCTTAGTGCTTATAGTCTCAGACATAACTAGGATACTTTATGACCATTTTCAGTTCCACTTGGGCTAGGATTTAAAGTTGCTCTCCCAGCTGGTGTCAATAAATGTAGCATTAAATGTTGTATACACCTCTCCCTGGTCATCGCTGTGATAAAATACTCCTAAGCTTTCAATTGGTAGAGTGCATCCTAGTAGAGCCTGCTGAAAGTTGGAGCCGAGCCTTATTGATGGCAGGTTGTGTATCAATATCTATTTAAAATAATATTCTTGTGCTTAATTTACTGCTATTCAGCAATGCTGACGCATATAGTTTTGCATAGAAAGCCATGTACAAATGTCATTTAATTAACACTGCATAGTTCATCCACAGTTCAACGCGGTCATCTTTCAGCCTAATAAACCTAAATGTATAAAGCACAGTTCTTGTATTAAATGGCCTTATGTATATATACATTGCAACTTGCTCAATTGTAATCATGTATTGTCTTTCTGCTGACTGGATAGCACACAACAAAAGCTTGTCACTGTACACATGACAATAAACTAAACTGAAACTGAAACACACGTCATTTGAGCATTGAAAAAATATGACCAAGAGAAAAGATGAGAAAATAATGCAATTTAATCAAATTAAGTAGGTTTTCTGGAGAAATACATGGCAGAAAGGTTTGATGAAGGAATTCTGTAGGTTCAGATCAAACATGGTATCAATAGTGAGACACTGTTTGTGTGGTTGCACAAAAGGTTAGAATTAGAAACTAAACAAAGGTGACCACGGTGAATTGTTCTGACAACATGAATGAGCTTCAAGCTTACCCTCGTCACATCAGTCTGAAGAAGGTAGAATTTCAAACTCATATTGCTTGTTCATTACAATTATCCTTATCATTCATCCAACACTAACTTTACCCTTGCTTGAAACCATGTCAGCTAGAGAACTAATTTTGTATAGCTGACTCAAAATTCTCAAGATTCATGTAACAGAGAGATAAAGCTCCAAGTATTTTTATGTGTGGGGTGTGGACATGATTGAATTACTTAACCTCAGTGTTCACCATCATCACAATTTCTAAGAAGCAGCAAAGATCATCACATTTAATTCTCCTGACATCTCACTTTCTCCAATGGGCTGTTCTTTCACCCTTACCCATTAACCTACAGGTGGTGTTGACATTGTGGAAAGGCAAATTCCTTGTGGAAATGCCTGGAGAAAGGCAAATTGAATGCTAGGATTTATATTGAGAGGATTGGAACACAAAAACAGAGATGTAATACTGAGATTCTATCAGGTGCTGGTCAAGCCGCAATTGGAGTACTATGAGCAAATTTGGGTCTTATTTCTGAGGAAGGATGTGTTAGCTCTGGAGAGGGTGCAGAGGAGGTTTACAAGAATGATTCCAGGAATGATGAATGTTTGACAGCACTGGGCCTCTACTCACTGAAGTTTAGAAGGTTGAGGGGAGACCATTGAAACTTACAGAATAATGAAAGGCATAGATAGAAAGGATGTTTCCATTGGTGGGAGAGTCTAGAGCCTAGGTCACAGCCTCAGAGTTAAATGGAGTTCTTTTAGAAATAAAATGAGGAGGTGCTTTTTTTAGTCAGAGGGTAGTTAATCTGTGGAACTCGTTGCCACAGAGGGCTGTGGAGGCCAACTCAGTGGATATTTTTAAAGCAGAGATTTTTAAGGCTGTAGAATGGCTGATGATAAGGTGTCCATTTTTAAAAATTTGACAACACCTTATCATCAGCCATTCTACAGCCATGGGAGAAACACAGTGTTGGAGCACACATGGGAATGAGCAAGTGGCGTTTGTTGATCTTTGATACACAAACTTGATTTGTTATATTTATTTCCTCTGATTCTTACATCATTATTTGAGTTTAAGTATTGTCTCATGACAAGCAACAGAGAGAAGAGTCATGATTTGGAAATTGAGTTTTACTTATTGGTGGGCCGATCAGCTGTGTTGATAACAAACCACAAAGCCAAGATGTGGCCATTTACATCATCTCCTCTACTGACCAACCTTTTCCTGCTTTTAGAGTCATAGACTCTTACAACATGGGAACAGGACCATCATCCCAACTTGCCTACGCTGACCAAGATGTTCCAGTAGTCTCAACTGCCTGCATTTGGCCCAGATCCATCTAAACCTTTCCTATCCATGTACCCATCCAAATGTGTGTAAACAAATATTTTTTACTTCGGAGTCACGTGAGTGATTCCGTGAAGAAGACCCGCCAGAGCGCACGCTTGTCATTTCGCCTTAGCGCATGGCGCGATGACCGACTGGCAGGCGCTGCTCCTTCCAGCGGCAAGTTTAAACCTGAAAGTAAATGTCAAACTTATTCCCAGGTTATGTGTTTTCTTGTAGGAATCTCTCTTTACAGAGATTTCCTCTTGGATTTCGGGACGAAGTCCAGATGGGCCACGGGGAAACCTTTATGGACCGCGGGGTATCCCAGTCATGGACTGCAGGGAATCCCAGTCATGACCTCAGGGAATCCTGGCCACGGACCACGGGGAATCCGCTATGGAGACCATGAAAGTGCGGGTAGCGGGCGGCGGTTGAATTCGCCTTCCGAGTCGTTGGTGGTGGAGCCAGCGGCTTCAGACTGGTCCTAGTAGCACCTAGGCAACCCCGCTTGGAGGGTAAGCCATGATATTATATCTCCCTCGCTGAGGAGGTGAGCGTAGGGAAGAGCAAAGTCCCTACTCAAACGAGTCGGGCCAGGAGGATGGAGAGGATCCCCTCCTTCAATGGGTAATGTCTTTGAACATTCTAACCCACATGGAGCACCTGATGGAGAGGTGCTTCATAATGATATGCTCCAAAGGAGGGAGTTATATCACCGTGGGTCTCCTCGGGGGCCCACGACAATGGCACCCGTTACAAGGCTGCACAACGTCTCACTCTCTGAAGAGGGGAGCATTCGGGGACAGTTCCTGTCTGACTCAGAGCAAAAATCCTGATATAGGTCCGCAGGAGGGACCATGGCAGTGCAGGTAACCTCAGGGGCCTGCAGCTGCACCTGTTTTCAGGGCTGCCTATGAATCTCCCTCTCTGTGGAGGGGACTGTGAGTGGTCAGTGTGTAACTGACTTCAAATTCGAAGTGTGTCCGTGGAACATACTGGAGCACATGCATATGGCTCCAAGGAAATACTCGCAAACAAAAGGGTTACTGCCGTGGGCAGAAAACCTGGAAGGGCCCAGAGTTCCCATCACGACCGGCAGTGAACTGCGCTGTCAGGGGTGACATTGGAGAAATGAAACCAGCTGCTGAAGCTTCTCTTCAAGTAAGACTTATCCAACAGGTATATCTGGATGAGGAAGCAAAAGCTGTCGGACTAATCAAGGTACCAATGACGAACAAAGCTTCATCATGTCCCCCCGCCTCATCGGCAGTAAGCAGTTCACTGAAGCTGGAGGCAGCTTGAAAGCTGGGCAGCTGTCTTTCAGGCCTACTTCCAAGCATTTCTCAGGAAATATGGAATCCACACATCCTACCAGTCCTACTCTCCAATCAAGGACGGGAATAGAACCCACATCGGGGGCCTTTGGGCTTACCATAAGACCACCGATAGCCATTGAGGTAGGTGGGTCTGGTTCTTCCGAAACATGGGGTATGTGGACCATTTACCAAGTTGGTAATATTTACACTTGTGTTTTGTACAAATGACAATGATAACATGAGATTCAGATCTGTTTATAAAGTAAAATGATAACATATGATTGGTTTATTTTGCACAAAATACAAAGGTTCCAAGCATGGCTTGGAATTGGGGCCAGAGTTGTCTTACGAGGCAGGCTCAGTATTACGGCCAGGATTGCCTGCCGAGACAAGCTCGGAAATATGGCAAGTTGTCTTTCGAGGCAGGCTCAGAATTAGGGCCGGAGTTGTCTTTCAAGGCAGGCCCAGTATTAAGGCCAGAGTTGTCTTCAAGGCAGGTTCAGTACTATGGCCAGAATTACCTTCTGACAGGTTCGAGAATCTGGTCAGAGCTGTCGTTTGAGATAGGCACGGAATGATGGCAGGTGTGGCCTGTTCATTGTGAACGGTGGAGGATGTCGGTTCATCTTTGATTTAACTCGCATGTGCAACAGAGACTTTTGGAATATGGAATTTTGTTACTGTTAAACAACTGATTTCCATTCTCAGGGATCACTGGAGACATTTGAAATTTATCTGAATGGGACAATGAGAACAGTTATAAAGTGTTACAAAATGTGGCTAACCTCAGCTCCCAGGTTATTTACCAAATTATAAAATCAGTGATTGGACTGCCAAAAGCTCAAAAACACTTGTTCTGGCTTATCTTGATGGTATTCTAAATGCTGTGTTTTGCTAAAAAATCAACTGTTTCAGCTGCAAACTATAATTGAGAAATTGAGCTTCCTCATCCATCCAGTTAAATTTAGGCTGATACCAAGTAGCGTTATTGATTATTGGGGTTTACCTTTAATTATTAATTTGCCTGTGACTATGCTCTGGGGCAAGAGATTAGAAACAATTGAAGACCGTAACAATCTTGTTGTTATGAATCAGCCTTCTATTCATCAAGTGTAATAGGCTATATAGCAGGTGTGTTTCAGTTGTGCAAATTGGACCTTTGCATTATCAGAACTTACAATGTGCAAAGTAGGAACCTCTCAGGTGCCATATAGGTCATTGTTAACAGACCTGTGCTATTACCAGCTGAAGCTACCAAAGTCACAATGCTGGACGAACAATATTCAGCATTGCTCCAGTAGGTTTTGGTCACTAAATCTTCAGTTATATTACAAAACTGATGCAAAACTGATACAAAACTCAAAGATGAAAAATTACGAATGCCATCTCTAGTCATGGAGGCAGAAGGGATTTGCATGAGGTACCAATTCTCCAGTTATTGGTATAAACTATCTATAGACACTATATGCATTCTATGGGTTAAAGTTATTGTGCGAATATGCATAATTGCATGCTCAATTCCAATTAGATACACTGTGGTGGTGGCATATGTTAGTCAAATGGGTGCAATCCAGTCAAAGTTCCGGTCATATTGACCTCATTTGCCGCTGGTGTATCAACACGTAAAATCAATGACAACACAGAATGGATTTTGGATCACAAAGTCTTTTTTGATATTATGGTTCGATGGAACACCAAATATCGATATGTTTGTATCCAGGCTCATTCACTGGTTGCAAAAATATGAGGTTAACAGTGGCGACAGATACATCCTCGCTACACGGGGGAGGAATGTTTTTTTATGTCTTTTCTCTATTTTGCCTCATCAGTAGGGTCTTGCAATAAATTCAGCAAAATCCCGCTTCAGCGGTTTTCGTACTGTCTGACTGGCTTGTGCAGCCATGGTTCCCGCTTATGTTGGGAATATAATAGTAAGATTAAACAAGAACTTACCAGTTCGAAGTTTGATCGTTATTTTATGAGGAGTTACGATGAGGGATTACGTGAAGAACCCGCCTCACGCTGGCAACGGCATACTTCAAAGCAGCGGCATGAAAAACACAGAACACCAAAAGCCGGAGTAACATAGTAAGGCTCATAAAAGACTTAGAACTACCATTTGATCATTTATTTTATGAGGGTGGGAGCGGAGGGCACGTAATCCCTCATCGTAACTCCTCATAAAATAACGATCAAACTTCGAACTGGTAAGTTCTTGTTTAATCTTACTATTTTACTTCGGAGTCACGTGAGTGACTACGTGAAGATTTTAAAGCTTTCTGTGTTTTTTATGTCGTAGAATCAATCCGTACGACAGTCCGGCTAAGTAAACACATACATGAGAAACCAGACTAATGTTAGATCATTTCACAATTAACTTTTTAATGGTTTAAAGACCATATAATAACCCTCCTTATATCTGAGGGAAAATGATTACAAGTGATAAAAGATAGAAGTGACTACACCATTGATTATAGCAATTAATAGTAAACAAAGCAGGTGATTATAGTGCTCCCAACACCGCGTGTCCAAAGCTTGTCATAGTGTGAACAGGTTTATTGTAGAACTTTGAAAAAGTTTCTTCTCTACTCCACCCTGCGACTTTTAAAATATGCTCGAGAGGCACGTCCCGCCCCTTTGCCGCGGACGTAGCTGCCGCCCTGGTGGAGTGAGATTTGAACACATCAGTGTCTACTCCCGCTAAAACCAACACCTGTTTCAACCATTTTGAGATAGTTTGAACTGAAGCTTTTGTGTGTGGTTTTTTGTGCGTAACCATTAACGCTTTTTCATTTCCTCAAAGGGTGTCAGTAACTTTAATATATTTGTTCTAATGTTTAACCACACACAAAGTAGGATCAATATGATAAGCTTGAAAGGTTACCTTTGTTCCAGATCTCCCTGGTCTGCTTTGTTTGATCAACATAGAACACAACATTATCTGTAGTCACATGCATACAGTCTAAATGCAACATTTGTAAAGTTTGCACTCTTTGAGCTGAGACCAGTGACATTAACATGACTAATTTCAATGTCAATCTTTCCAATGTCAACCCTTCAATTGGAGTCCATTGTCTAAGTAGCGTAAGTACAATGCTCACATCCCAAATCTCTGTGTATCTTGGTTTGGGTGGATTAATATTAAAGATTCCTTTCATGAATCTAGATATTAATGGATGCGACCCAATTGATCTCTGATCAGTCATAAGCCCTCAATAGGACGACAAAGCACTGCGTGCAGTGTTAATGGCACTGTAACTTAAATGTTGCTGAAAATGCAAATTGGCAAGGAATTCCAAAACATTTGCAATATTTACAGTATCATAAGAAATATTTGACTGTGTGCAAAAGTCTTCCCATTTCTTAATATGTGTCATATATTGCTTTTGTGTGCTATTGCGCCATGATGCAACCATAACTTTCATAGTTTGGTCCGACAATCCCAGCTCCTGTAGTGGTCTGGTCAAAACCTGCAGATTAACAAATTCATATATGCATACAATGGGTAAATCTCTTTAGTTACCGGATTAGTCAAGATATCACTACAGTTAGGAATCGACATATATGGTTCTTTAATCATATTCAGCATTACTGGGAACCAAGGTTGAGTTGGCCAATTTGGAACTACCAACAATCCAGAAGCAGAATCTTGTTCGATCTTCTTCAGGCATCTCTGAATCAAAGCAAATGGTGGAAACCAATAAAAGAACATCTTTCCCCAGTGTAATGAAAAAGCATCTACTGCTACTGCATCTGGATCGTGTTCCCAAGACACATAAGTAGGCAACTGATGATTAAGCCTAGATGCAAACAAATCTATTTCTGGCAACCCAAATTGGTTTACAATATTCTTAAATATTGCTGGCTTAAGCATCCATTCCGTATTATCTTTAAAAATCCTGGACCTTTCATCTGCTACCACATTGTCCTTACCCGGAATGTAGCTTGCTGAAATCCATATTTGGCGACCAATACACCATTGCCATATCTCATTGGCCAGACAATCACATGATACTGACCTAACTCCCCCCATGTGATTAATGTATGCAACCGCCGTTTTATTGTCTAACTGTATTAACACATGTAGACCTTGTTTAGCACAACAATATGCTTTAAGTCCATAAAAAGCACCCAATAACTCCAAATAGTTAATACCATAAACTTGAAGAAACGCTTCTTCTTGAGCTTTCCATCTACCTCCACAACTGGAGGACAAATCTGTAGCCCCCATCCGAGAGCACTAGCATCCGTTTGTAAAACCATTTCAGGTTGTTTAATCATGATATTCTTAGCAGCTTGTGGGACATTTTTAACCCACCATTGTAATTCCAACACGGCTTCTTTTGTTAATTGCATAGGCCTGTCAAAGTGACCTGCCTTCTCTTTAAGAGCCCTTATTTTGTCCCTTTGAAGATTTTGATAATGTAATGGACCAAATTCCACTGCTGAAAATGCTGCTACCAGTTTCCCAATGGTTTTCGCCACTTCTCGGATGGAGGGATAAGGTTTGTGAATGAGGTAATTACAAGTCATCAAGATGTCATTGGCCTTCTCTGTTGGCAAAGTAACTAACATAGTCACTGAGTTAATTACAAACCCCAAAAAGTTAATTGATTGTGCTAGCTGCAGCTGGGACTTAATTGGATGAATCAAAACCCTAGCTTTTCAAACAAAGCTTTAATAACTGAAACTGAGTGCTCAGCTGACTCTTGAGTATCACTAATGATCAGAATATCATCCAGATAAGCCATAACAATGTGTTTCTGTGCTCTTAATTGGGCTAAAACTGGTTTCAACAGTTTTGCAAAGAGTCTAGGATCCAAACTCAATCCATTTGGTAAAGCTTTAAAACTCCCATAATTGCCCCAGCCAATTAAATTTTAAATACCTCCTGAAGCATTGATGAATTGCTACAGAAATAATAGGCATCCTTCAAATCAATCTTAGCCATATAACACCCTGCTGAGAGAAGATATTTTGCAGTACTGAATGTCTCCATCTTAAAATGTTTGTATTCTACAAACTTATTCAGATCTGTAAGGTCCAGAATAATTCTGCAACCACCATCTTTTTTTATCTCTTCGTAATATATTAGAGACAAATTGATGCTTATGTTCATAAGTCTTTTCAATTACGCCTTTTCCAGATAATTTGTCAATTTCCACATTAATCTCCATTCTTTCCTCTGCAGAAAACACATAAGCATAAGCAGGTCTATTCTGTACAGGAGGATTAACCCCTTCTTTAAAAATAATAATGGCTCCTGAAACTGCTTGTAATACATATCGATCAGAAGTAATGTTAAGCCAGGCATTATAAAATTTTTGCAATCTCCCTCCAACTGGAGGGTCATCCACAGTTTCTTTAAGTATATAAGTCTTTAATACCTCTCCGTATGAGCGTGGTGGTCTCCTTCTTCCCGAATACAGGGAAGCACTTGCCTGCACAGCACGATAGTATTTTCGTGACAAACTTCTGCTTCTATAATGGAAATCGAAACCCCTTCGGGTCGAAAAACCCCTTCTTTGTCCAAAAACAAAAGGTTTAACATTGCTAAAATATTTAGCTTCGTCATTCAACTCTTTCAGCTGTTTCGGCAAATTTTCTCCAAACAAATACCCAGGAGCTTGAACTCCACTTTCTTGACACAGGCTTGCAAATCTAGGGTGAAATATGGGCCGAATCGCCGTTTCCTCATGCAATTAATTTCATAGAATGAATTACATAATAAGCCCAAAGTATCCTTTTGAATCTTTTCCGTTTCCAGATTCTCCATTTGCCTGCCATAGGCCGTAATGGCGGCAGAAATTAATTTGAGCACCTTTTGAAACTTCACTTCTAGGGCTCTCATACTTGGAGTCATAGACGTCCATATCATCGGATTCACCGTAGGCACTTCCAATGAGGCACAATTTCTTGGAGCTTTATATAATTCTGATGTTTCATTCATCACAGAATTGTGAAGTTGGTGAGATACCATATAATTTATGTTTGCAGCTAGGATTTCTTCCATAGCCTCACCACTTCCTTCAGGTATAGCAAACTCTTGTGCTATCCCAGGCACATTAGGCCTTTTCTTTTTACTTTGTGGTGTGCTTTCAAAAGCCATATAGCCACCAGCAGGGTCTGCCTTCTGCAGCCCTAAATCAATTGGGATATCATCCCATGAGACTTCTTCCAGCCCAAATCCTGGGTCCGGAGTATCATATTCCCAACTTGGCCCACAGCCATATTCATCATATTCAAACCCCTCAGAGATTTTTTGGGATTCATCTGGGTACTCTGACCCTTGTCTCATTATTGTTTGGAGAACTTTCTCCATATGCTCCATTTTTAGCCACATAGTTTTATTGTCTGGAGGTCTTTCAATATCAGAGTCATCAGAAACCACGGGCCTCTCAGATTTCTTTTTGCATTTTTTAGGAACATTTTCCTCCGTGGTTATTATTTCTGGAGAATCTGGAAACTCACTATCGGGTACATCAGCGGCCAACGGTATCGGAACCGGGTCCGCACTAACTTCGCGTCCTGTATTTTTACTTTCACCCCGGGAACATCTTTTTACCCGCGAAAACTTCTTTCCCCCGATTTTTCCATTTTTCTTTAATAATCAGTGCTCAATCAGCACGTTAACGTGGCTCTAAATTTTTTCTTTTGGTTTCGTTTTGCTGGAGCCACCCAGCGTAACCTAAAAAACGCCCCGGTCTAACTGCACTTACCTGCGGGCCGTTCCGACCGCTGCCGAGGAGCTGCTCCTTACTGCAGCTCCTCCTCGCGCCGTCAGCGTTGACGTCATGCCGTTGCCAGCGTGAGGCGGGTTCTTCACGTAGTCACTCACGTGACTCCGAAGTAAAATAGTAAGATTAAATGAGAACTTAACAGTTTGATGTTTGATCTTTATTTTATGAGGTGTTAAGATGCGGGACTACGTGAAGAACCCCATACAGCCGTCCGTGCGTCAATCTTCAAAGCAACGGTGTGAAATCACAGATAATAGTGACTGAAGTATAATAGTAAGAACAAAAGACTAGAACTACCAGATGACATTTATGAGGGTTGGGAGCGGAGGGCACGTAGTCCCTCATCTTAACTCCTTATAAAATAAAGATCAAACTTCAAACTGGTAAGTTCTCGTGTAATCTTACTATTTTACTTCGGAGTCACGTGACTGACTACGTGAAGATTTCAAAGCTCTGTGATTTCATGCTGTGTTAAACGAGTATACACAACCACAGCTGCTTCATTGACAAATGAAGGGAAAACATTCATAATGCATACAGTCATGACATAGATGTAAAACATGTTGATGCTGTTTAAATGAAACAATAATATTTCCATCTCTCACCCAGATGGAAAATATAACCAGAACATAAATAGAGTTAACAAATACCCCCGGTTCAGCAATGGGTTATTATAGATGTTTGGAGATTCTTTCGTTGGACCATGCTGCAGCCATAACAATGCGACCCAGCGGAACATAAATACCCTTGCTGCTGATGTTGTAGCAGCCCTGGTTGAATGAGATCTGGAATCAGAATCCATTCCTACATAACACAACTCCATTTGTCATCTTATCATCTGGAATGGCCTGAACAAATACATTCTCCCAAATTTTTTGTGACTAACAACATTGGTAGTCCAGAACTCCAAGGCTCTTGATGACCTTGACATATTGTTGTATATATGTGTGCTTACCTTATCAAAGGTCCCCTGGCATGCCTGTGACTATTTTGAGACCTGACCCCCTTCTGGTCTGCTCAAGTATTTATAACATAATATTATATATTATAATTTACAGACATAATCATCCTGTACCATCACAATTATGTTGCGAGTGAACCTGCGGCACTAAACCAGTGCCAGAAGGAAAACTACCTGATAAACTCCAGCCAAATTTAAGGATACGGCTGGAGCCTCCTGGTGAAATAGTGTTCACAAATGTCAACATCGCATATGGCATTGTACTGGTCCTGTGAGACCTATGTTGAAGATATCCTACCACTTGATATTCGGTGTGGACCCGACAGAGCAAGTCTTGTTTGCTACAGCCAACTAAATGAGAAAATTCATCGACCCAATTATTGGCCGTATAACTCAATAATTAACAAACGATCATTTAACATGAACTCCAAACATTAGCAATTTATACCATTTTCAATGTAACATGACCATAAACAAACTCTTTCATCTGTTGGAAAAGAAAAATTCTGCGGTTTGGTGCTATGCAAGTATTTTGAACACATTGAAGAATAGATGTAAAAACCCAAACCTTAGGGCAATTTAATTTGAGTGTATCATGCAACAACTGATTTCCCAAGCCTCAGGCTGAACCAGCAAATTATGTTTAAAATAACCAAATAAGGTTGTATTATTATTTTTGACAAATCGGGAATCAATTTGTATAATCACACAATGGGAACCTTAAGCGGCCTCTTAATGACTTTATTTGAAGCCTCGATTGATGAAACAAAATGGAGGGAGCCATAAAAGACCTTCCTTCTCCTTTTAGCGATAATGTATCTTTCGCCACTGTTATGCCACATATTAGGTGTTCCCTTTAACCAGAATTTCATAATACTGTGTGATTCAACACCAATTCTGTGTTGCCATTAACCTATACTTGATGATTCTCCTGTGGCAACAAGTTTATGTAACCATTCCAGGGGTCTTTAACTGATTGCACCCTCGTGACTAACATATGCCATCATCATAATGTATCAACCTTAAATTGAGCATGACAATATGCATATTTGTACAATCACTCTTTAACCCATACAATGCCCGTAGGGTCCATAGATAGTTGATACCAATAACCGAAAATTTTGCAAGTCATGCAAGTCTGCTCCACCTCCAAACTCCAGATGATATTTGCAACTTGGTATCTACCATAAACAGCAACTGTGGCCCAATTTCCGAGCCAGTCTTGCAAGACAATCTTGGTCCTTCTACTGAACCTGCCCAATTCTAACCTGCTTGAAAAGCTAGTATTGTCCATTTTACATGGTTAGACCCCTCAAAGTAGCTGATAATGTCTCAATCATTTGTAATGTAAAACTAAGTGTACATCTTACCAAGCTGTAAGTGGTCCCTTAATTGTAGAGTAGCACAGGTACAGTGCTTGGGACCTCTGGTCAGCTTTCATGCTACCACCAACTTCAGTGAACCGCTTACTGCCAAAGAAGACGTGTGGTGCATTGTCGCCGAAACTTTGAAACCTTGCTTGTTCCAATAGCTTGTGCTTCACCCTCCAGGTTTCGCCTATGGAAAGGTCTTACCTGAATAGAAGATTCGGTGGCGAACTGTAATGTCCCCCTGAGAGCTGTGTTCACTGCATATGTGTTTGGGATGGCAACTTTCCTGCCAGGCATAGACTTCTGGCACATGCCCTGTATCCCTTGGGCATGCTTTATGGCTATACCCTCAGACTCGGCGTTAGACTATACCGATCCCACATTGCTAGGTAAATCTTTCATTATATTGCAAATTTGTGCTATGGTCCTAAATGGGAAATTGTGTCAACAGGGCTTAGTAGCAGGCCTGCTTAATGTCTCCCTCATGTAGGAGGAGAGCATGCTGCATCAGTATTAGTTGGACGCTCCCCAATTGTCTCTTAATTCATTCCCAGAGGCGAAACCTCTCAACATCTTTCCTAATTGTACTGACTCTTTTTGTCAATTGTCCCCATATCCTGGGGATTACTGTGGTTTGGAACCCCATAGGTGAATTTCCCCTCCCTGGGAATCAATATAAATATATATATATAAATATATATTATATATATATATATATATATATATATATATATACACACATACCCGCGGTACCCTCCCGGCACCCGGTCTAATCATTTATGTGTTTAACTCCATTTCCTGGGGACTACTGCATTCTGGGAACGGCATATACTTGTGCTTCCCCTCCACCGGGAACCCAGGCTGACCGTTCAGGTCAGTTTAGCCCCATGCCCTAGGGACTACTTCGGTCTGAACCGCACTATTCTTGGGTATCCCCTCCCTGGGAACACAATGTGTGGAGTCACTGACAGCATTATCAGTGACTCCGATCGTGAACCCGACATTCCCAGCTCTCCGCTTCCGCGGTCGGACCAGGGTTTTTCCCCCAAAGCCCTAGGCTGGTTCCCTCGTCGGCCATCGTGAACATCCTGCATAAACCTCGGAGGTTCCTGCCGGAAACCTACAACAGGTAAGGAATAGCACTTACCTGAAGTTTTAGACTTACCTTTGGATGAGCTGCGCTGCTCCACAGTCGCCTACACGAAAGCATCTGACGCAATGACGCACGAACTGCTGTACGGGGTTCTTCACGTAGTCACTCACGTGACTCTGAAGTAAAATAGAACCTTATATGGTTATTCTAAACATACAATTGCTGGTTCAGCATGTGCCTCGGGAAACCAGCCCCTGCAAGATAAAATCAATTCATTGACTTGCAGACTCTAAGAAGACTGCTCCTGCGGCTCGGGTTGTCAGACCGATCCATGTATGTGCTCACTGCAGAGTGCAGGGATAGCACCGAAAAATCAGTACATTTCCTCTTTAGGAGATGGGAAGCATTTTGTTTAAATACTTCGTTACATATAATACGGTACGGATTACTGACATCTTGGACTTCATTTCAAATGGGTCTTTGACAATAAATTTAGTTATAAAACCATTAACTGAGCCCAATGGGCCTTCTCATCATATTTTCTGCAATGAGCGGGACCCACTCTGTCAGGTCTCACCCTCTGATATCCAGTTTATAAAGGATATCTTTAACACACGTTCCTCCAGGCCCAAGCACACGCAAGTATGGGATATTGACATTGTGTTAACACTACTTCACCAGGGTGCCCCAGCTACATCCTTATCTTTGGCCCGGCTCTCATAAGGTAGTTATCCTCAGGGCGCTGGTCACAGTGCAACGGGTCCACTCACTACGTAAATTGCGACTGGACAGGATGGTTACACCTGCATATAATATAATATTTTGATTTATTTTTAAGTAGAGCATGCCAGGGGCGTTAAGTTTCAAACTAGTTCTCAGGGCACACCCCATGAACCTTCAGTTATGTGTGGTCACACATTTACAACAATACGTCAAGGTCACCTAGCGCCTTAGAGGCTCTGATACTAGCAATGTTTGTTAGTTACGAAAAACCTCATAAGAGGGTATCAGTTCAGACCATCTTCAGGTGGTTAAAACGGGGTTTTGGCTTATGCAGGAGTAGTTACTAATATTTTTTCATCTCACTCCACCAGGGCTGCTACAACATCAGCGGCAAGGGTTATGTACGTTCCATTGGACCACATCCTAGCGACTGCAGGATGGTCTAATGAACGAGCTTGCCAAACATTTATAATAACCCAAAGCCAGACCGTGTTTATTTGCCAGCTCTATTTTAGGTTTCATTTTATTGTTCCTCCCGGATGACAGGGGTTACTATTATAATTATTTGTTCATTAAATAGCATCAGCATGTTTTAAATCCTTGTCATGTCTGTATACATTATCAACGTTTCTCTTAAAAGAAACAGTTGTCAATTAATGCAGTTGTGTTTGTGTGGACTTTTCTACGGCATGAAATCACAGAGCTTTGAAATGTTCACGGAATCACTCACGTGACTCTGAAGTAAAATAGTAAGATTAAATGAGAACTTACCAGTTTGAAGTTTGATCTTTATTTTATGAGGAGTTACGACGAGCGATTACGTGCCCACTGCTCCCAACCCTCATCTGAAGAAGGGTTTTGGCCTGAAACATTGCCTATCTCCTTCACTCCATAGATGCTGCTGCTGAGTTTCTACAGCATTTTGTGTACCCTCATATCATCAAGGTCATCTGGTAGTTCTAATTCTCTGATCTTACTATGTCACTTCAATTACTGTTATCTGTGATTTCACACCGCTGCTTTGAAGATTGTAACGCATGCGCTCTGGTGGGAATTCTTCACGTAATCGCTCATAGTAACTCCTCATAAAATAAAGATCAAACTTCAAACTGGTAAGTTCTCATTTAATCTTACTATTAAATGGTGTTCATTTATTCTGCAAAGTTACACCCTCATAACAGCAAAGCTTTGTAGTATGAACAAATACCTTAATCATTTGATTTTTCCTGGGACTGATGCAGAAATATTCAAGCAGAATATTCATCTTTTCAACAATGATAGTCTATCAGGATTTAGACAACAATGTGGCATTCATTGTTTGCACAGTAACACACATGCATGTAGGTTAGAACATGTAACATAGAACTGTACATCACAGAAACAGGCCCGTCAGCCCACCATGTCTGCACCGATCATGATAATAATCTAAATTCATTTTATCTGCCTACCTGTATCCTTCTGTTTCCTGTCTGATCATGTGTTTCCCTAAAACCTCTAAGGTGTTGCTATTGTATCTGCTTTGATACTTCACATGGCAGCAAGTTCCAGGCATCTAGCAATTTATGCAATAATAAAAACTTGTCTAACAAATCGTTTTTAAATTTTCCTCCTCTCACCTTAAACCTTTGGCCTTTAATATTTGGAACTTCCACCTTGGGGAAAAAGACTTTGACTATCTATCCTACATATGCCTCTTGTAACTTTATACATTTATTTTGGTCGACCTTCAGCGGCCGACATTAAAGAAAAGACAATCTAAGACTATCCAAACTCTACTTACTGTATAGTTAATACACTCAAATCCAGGCAACATTGAAGGTGAACCCCTTCTGCACCCTAGTCAAAGCCTCCACATCTCTCCTATAATGTGGGAAACAGAACTATACACTTTATTCCATGTTTAATACTGATGTTTTCTCAGCTAACTTTTATACAGCTGCTACATGACTTGCCAACATTTCTATTCATTGCCCAAATCAATGAAAATATGCATGCCATACATCTTCTTTACCACCCTAGGACATGTGGTGTAGTTTTCAAGGAGTCACTTGCATCCTGATATCCCTCTGCACATCAATCCCCTTATCAATCCTAGAAGAAACAGTCTGTTCTTGGCCCTGTTCATCTCCCCTTGACGAAGATTAAATAGGACACCGAATGTCAGCATCAATCTGACACTCTCTCACTTTGGAGAAAGGCCTTGGCTTCAACCAGGTACAAAATGCTTGAATTGTAGTCCATGTGACTGTCAGGACCTTCAACTTAAGAGCGACATTGTAAACAGCACACGTTTATAAATGTAGAGGTTTCGGGAAATTGGACCTGCTTGGAAATGAAGCCATGTAAGTCCATTTATCAGAGAGGTTTAAAAATAAATGATCTTGTGGACTGGACTAATTAAGTAAAAGTAACATTAAATGTATGCAAAAAAATGTTAATTTGTAGATAACAGGAAGGCCAATTATTTTTGAAAAGGAAGAGTATTTAAAATCAGCAAACCATTTTAATCACAAACATAATTAAACAACCTTCAAGTTAGAATGTTCAATTTCTGACCTTTTAACTTTGTTGTTCGACAATGTCTTGTCTTAGGATAGGAATATGTACACCGATAAAGTATGACTATAAATAAATGAAAATTAGGCCATATGGAAATATATTAAAATGTGGTTTGAGGTCAAATTTATCGAATAAAAAATAGCCTGAGACCTAATAATCTTGTAATAGCACTCTCAGAACTGTGGGAGTAAGAGCACAGTCAGAGAAGAAGATTACAAAGTTCAAATAACATTGGGAGGTAAATGATTCAGACCAATATCTTGACCACATTTACTCTCATTCCTTCCCTCCTCCAAAAAACAGTCCCAACCACATACTACTGTTTTAGTTCTGTCTTTGGTTCTCACATTCATCCCCTTCTATTTACACATTCCCCAGACAGATAATCCTCACTTATCAAGCCTTCACTAGCCTCTCCTAGCTGCTATCAACACCATCTGTGACACTCAATCTATCTTGGCTTCCACCATATCACAGATATTATTTGGTCCCAGAAAAGGAAAATTAAAAAAATGCTGCTTACTTTCTAACTTTTCCTAATTCTGGTGAAAGGTTATGGACCTGAAATGTTAACTCAATTTCTCTCTCCACTGGATGCTGTATGACCTGCTGAACATTTCCAACATTTTTGCTTCTATTTTCATTTGGATTTCTGGCATCTGTTGGTTTAGTTTTGTGTTTTGAATTGGCAGGTGAATGCAGGAGTATTTGAAAGAATTAATGAATGCAAATGCGTAATGCTGTGGCAGATCTCAATCCAAAGGCAAGCTCTGTTCAAATGCTGTTTGTTGAAGGTCCATAATCTTGCGGCAGTTTGAATCTTTTACCATTGATGGCAAGTGAAGATATGCTTCCTGTGAAGCATCTACATATTTTGACAGCAAAAATATGGGCAATATCTGATTTAAGCTAATGCACATAAATCATCCGACTATCTTTTGAACTCTCAAGTGTTAAAAATTAAATGACATTTTAAATGCCCTCATTCATTTTCAACTTCCACATTCTTCTTCTTTTTGCGTATGGCATGCAAGGCCTAAATTTGTAGGACAACTTATTCTATTTGATCGTATTTGATTGTGCACGCCAGGTTGATTGCATTCGTCGAAACAGGGCGGACCACGTGAAGATTGCAATCTCCCACCCCAACTTCCTCATTCATTTCAATGGAGATAAATTTTGTGAAGAACTGGAATATTTATTCATTTCGATCATTTTATATTGTTTGAACACAGTTAAATGTTATTAAGATTTTCAAAATATGAAAAAACACACATTATTTTGTTTTGAAAATTAAATAACATATTTTAAAATTGTTATTGAATGTATTCTTTTTTCATTTGAATGTTTGAAATATTCATACATATTCAATATCTTTGAAAGATGCTTAAGGCAGAAGGTGTGGAATAATTTACTTTCAATATTGTTGCGGGTAAAACGTGTTCTAATTCTGTTTTCCTTCACCAATCCACATTATGATCTTGTTATGTTTATCAATGCATAGCATTTCACTGTGAGCAGTCGAAATATCCCTAAACCATACTTTTTTTCTGGAGGACATGCAGAGGACAAGCACAAATATTATCCAATGATCTAAGGCAAGAATGAACAGTTGAATAATGAGAAAAAATTATGGGACATTATTTCACAGCAGATTTACCACACAAAATAATATTCCCAGACAGGCAACATGATCTTTTAACAGAAGTCAGTGTTGAGATTACATTTAATTGACATTGATAGTCTGTCTTGTATAAAGCAAGATGAAACAGTTTTGATGCATGAAAATATAATAGGAATAGGTAATGCAGCTACTTCACAAAAACACTGCATCAATGGACGGTATAAAGATAGATAGCTGAGAAAATGCAGACTGGGAAAACAGGAAGAAAAGGTAAATTGTATGCAATAAATTGCCCCATGTATTGAGAATCCACCTGAAAAAAAATCGATGTGCCCTATTTGTACACTGCAAATTTTTTATTCTTTTTAGATTTTTTCTTGTTTTTGTTTTTAATTATATAAGTTTTAATGTTCCATTGAAGGAATAAGGGTGTAGCAATGTTCCTGGTGCAGCAAATTAGATTGTAGGCCTCATTTAAAAATTGGGGATTACAATTACTACATGTGATGATATGGTTGATAATTTGCTATTACATGAATAGGTTATTTTATTGGAGAAAGTACTGATGGAAATTTATGATTCTGATCATAAATTAATATTCAGATAATAAATCATAAACAAAATTAAGAAAAGTATACCCAGACCTATTGAAGCAAACTCCATAAAATAACTAGGGTTAGGAACATAGAAACAGACAGCACAAAATTCAAAATCCCTGAAGCGATTATTGCAATAATGGAAACATTATTTTTACAGTACTGGACATAAAGAATAGCATCCTATCGAAAGTTCCCACAGGTAAAGATATATATCGCACCGCTATTGGAATTAAAATATCTGCACATTTTATCGTCTTTGCTTATTTATAGTAAGTAAGATGAATCTAAAAAAGGTGACCAAGGTTTCAGCTCAGAAATTCTAATTTTCTGTTGCCAAAAGGGAATTAAACACCACCTGACTCCTAGCCAACATGCTGCTATGTTTAATTGGAGCTGTTACTTTTATATTGAGGGGCATGTATTCTAATACTGTTTTTTTTTTCACAAAAGGACACAAAGTGCTGGAATAACTCAGCAAGTCAGGCAGCATGTCTGGAGAACATGGAAAGGTCCTAATGCTCATCGAGGTAGATACATTTTCCATGCCTGTTCAGATAAGTCTGACAATAGTGTGGGATGCTAGAGAGGAAATTGCAGATGCCCTGGCTGAGATTTATGAGTTATTATTAAATACAGGTAAGGAACTGGAAGACTGGAGGATGGCAAATGTTGTGCTTCTCTTTAAGAAGGGCTGGAAGGAAAAGCTTAGGAACTATGGGCCAATGAGTTTAACATCTGTGGTCAGAAAGTTACTGGAGAGTATTCTGAAGGATTAGATATACATGCATTTGGTTGGACAAGGGCTGGTTAAGGATCGTTAGCATGATGTATGTGGGAGATGGTGTATCACAAATCCGACTGAGTTATTTGAAGTGGCCAAAAGGTTTAATGAGGGCGGAGCTGTAGACATTGTATTTATGGATTTTGGCAAGGCACTTGATAAGGTTCCTCATGGTAGGCTTCTCTGGATAGTTAGTTTGCATGGATCCAAGGAGAGCATGCTGACCAGATAGAAAATTGGCTTCATGGAAGGAAGCAGAGGGGGAAGGTGGAAGGTTATTTTTTGGACTGGAGGCCTGTATCTAGTGATGTGCCTCAAGGTTCGGTACTGGGCACATTGCTGTTTGTTATCTATATCAATGATTTGGATGAGAATGTAGAAGGTATGATTAGTAAGTTTGCAGATGTCACTAAAGTGGGTGATATTGTAGATAGTGAGGATGGTTGTCAAAAGTTGCAGGAGGATCTTGATCAGTTGGGCAGGTGGACTGAGAATTGGTTGACGGAGTTTAAAACAGAGAAGTGTGAGGTGTTTTACTTTGGGAAATCTAATCAGGGCAGGACATACACAGTGAATCGCAAGGCTCTGGGGAGTGTTGTAGAGCAGAGGAATCTAGGACCATGGAGCAGAGGGATCTAGGAGTGCAGGTACATAATTCCTTGAAAGTTGTGTTGCAGGTAGATAGGGTGGTCAAGAAGGCATTCGGCATATTGACCTTCATTAGTCAGAGTATTGAGTATAGGAGAGGGGAGATAAAGGAGTGACCTTTGATTACACTGGTGGCCTTTCTGAGGCAGTGTAAAGTGTAGATGGAGTCAATGGGAGGGAGGTTGGATTGCATGATGGTCTGGGCTACATCCAAAATTCTCTGCAATTTCTTGTGGTCTTGGATGGGGCTGCTCCCAAACCCTGCTCTGATGCATTCCGATAAAATGCTTTCTATGAAGCATCTATAGAGGTTGGTGAGGGTTGTTGGGGACTTGCCAAGCTTTCTAATCCTTCCGGGAAGTAGAGGCATCACTGTGCTTGTTTGGCCATAGCTTCAACGTGGCTGGTCCAGGACAAGTTGCTGGTGATAATTATTGCTCAATGGAGAAAGACAATGATATCTGAAACTTGCCTGATCCAATTATCATTGGAAGAACATATTTTTGACAATATTGGGCATTTTAGGTGCTTGACAAAATGAAGAATTTCTGCTTTTGCAAAGCCTGCTTGACATCCTTTGCAAAGGCTGCAAAGACCACGAGGATCATGGCTCCAGAGTGTCTGGATCATGGGGAGAGGTTCAGTATATGTTAATGTCCATATGTCCTTTAATTGCTAATATGTATGAGGGTTTTGCAGAGGGAGCTAGGTCCTGCTGCAAATGCATGCTCAGGATTGGTTAGGAAATGGTGGGGTTATAATAATGTTGATCACTATGATGCATGGTCTTCGCGCCATTACTCGTGATTGGTCAAGAGAGGGGCCTTGCACAAATTGTTTACATTACCTGGTAAAATGTTTCTTTGCTTACTAGAACTGTTTCCCATTAAGTACTTTCTGTAGAAACAATGTTATGTGGTAGTTTGTGATTGGGTTAGGGAACTGTCAATTAATGTATTTTATAATCTTTATTGATGATTGGCTTGTAGTGGTTTCCCCCCCACCCCCCCATTGTTTTTTGCACCAAGGGTCCATGAGGGTATAAAACAGGGGTGGGAGCACATAAGAGTGTGTCGATCTTCTGGGGTAGCACTTGGGACCGTGCTGACCATCTGGAGGTGTCTATTCACATGAGGCTGAAGGGCTTGGACTAGTAGAGACAAGGATCGGACCCACGGTGTTGGTTAGGTATCATATAGATAGTGTGATTGCGTTTGGAAAATAAAGTTAGTTGATCCAGTGCTTTGACTCAATGTTTTATTTAACCAGACTAACAGGGTAGGATTAGAACTGGAATTACATTGGAGGCTCATCCGCGATATCAACGGAGTGCCAAACATAAATTTGCACTCCAGGAGTTGAGTCGTTTCAGATTGCTAGAGGCACGGTGTGGTTTTCGCATCGGTTTTCCCCGCTCCGCTGATCTAGGACAAATCAATCATTACGCGTGCTTGTGTTTGGATTCCGGATGAGATCGAAAAGAATGGTAGACTGGTAAGGGCGAGGATTCAATTCCCTGCCTAAGAGTGGACGGTGGGGGTTAGGCTCACAAGGCTTTTCTCTAGTGGGTTTGAGGCCCCACACCTTAGTTAGTCACAGTCGGATACCATTGTGTGGGCCAGACACATATTTGAGGGGTTGGAGGCTCTGCTCAGGCTGGGATACAAATTTCAAGTTACGAAGTATCTTTATAGACAGGGCTGAGTAGGGACAGTTCTAAGAGGAGTAAGTACTGTATCGGAGCTGAGGGTGTGATTGGAAATAGACACTTTAGAAATCAGCATCGAAGACTAGCACGAAGCGGAGACGTGCTGAAGACCAGTATTTAGCAGGTGGGAAGAAATTGCCTAGGGGGTTTGAGTCCCCGCCCTTGCCCCGCCTGTGGCAAATTCTCATTTAATCTTACTATTTTACTTCGGAGTCACATGAGTGACTACGTGAAGATTTCAAAGCTCTGTGATTTCATGCCGGATACGAGTCCAAGCGTCTCACACTGCATCAATTGACCATGGATGAGTGAAAAAGATTAATGCATTCAGACATGACTTGTTTGTTAAAAATGCTGATGCTTTAATCATCAAAGGAAAAATAATACTGATCGTCTCATCCAGGGGGAAACAATAAAACAGAATCTAAAATAGAGTTGGCAAATACCCCAGGTCTGGCAATTGGTTATTATAAAATGTTTGGAAAGTATGTTCGTTTGACCATCCTGCAGCTGCTAGGATGTGGTCCAGCAGAACGTACATAACCCTTGGAGCTGATGTAGTAGCAGCGCTGGTGGAGTGAGAGTTGAAAATATTAGTATCTACTCATGAATTAGCCAAGCCCCGTTTTAACCACCTGGAGATGGTCTGAACTAATAACTTCTTATGAGGTTTTTTGTAACTAACAAACATTGCTAGTTTAGAGCCTTTAAGGCTCTTGGTGACCTTGACGTATTGTTGTAAATGTATGACCACACATTACCGAAGGTCCATGGGGTATGCCATGAAAACTAGTTTGAGACCTAACGCCCCTGGTTTGTTCAGCTTAACTAAATCATAAACATAAAATATTATGTTATTTGCAGATGTAACCATCCTGTCCAATCGCAATTTATGTGGGGACTGGACCTGTTGCACTGAGACCAGTGCCATGAGGATAACTACCTTATGAGAGCCGGCTAAAGATAAGGATGTAGCTGGAGCCCCCTGGTGAAGTAGTGTTGACATAACGTCAATGTCCCATACTTTCATGTAACTGGGCCTGGGGGAACTTATGTTAAAGATATCCTTTATAATTCTGTATATTAGAGGGTGAGACCCGACAGTGTGGGTCCCACTTGCTGCAGCAAATATGATGAGAAGGCACGTTGGCACAGTTAATGGCACTATAACTTAATATTGTCAAAGACCCATTTGAAAATTAACTCCAAGGCATCTGTTATCCGTGTTGTATTATATTTAACATGTGTATTTAAACAAAAATGCTTCCCATCTCCTGAAGAGGAAATGTACTGCTTTTTTGGTGCTATCCCTGCACTCTGCAGTGAGCACATACATTGATCGGTCTGACAACCCGAGCCGCAGGAATAGTCGTCTCAGAGTCTGCAAGTCAATGAATTGGTTTATCATGCAGAGACTGGTTTCCCGAGTCACAGGCTGAACCCGCAAAGTTTTATGTTTAGTATAACCATATAAGGTTCCATTATTATTCCCAACATTGGCGGGAACCATGGCTGCATAGGCCGGTCAGGCAGTTCAAAAAGCCTGAAGCGGGATCTTGCTGGATTTATTGCAAGACCTGACTGATGAGGCAGAATGGAGGAAAAACAAGAAAGAACATTCCTCCCCAGTGTGGCCCGAATGTATCTCTCGCCACTGTATGCCACATTTTACGCAACTGGTGAATGAGCCTGGATGTAAACATATCGATATTCGGTGTTCCATCGAGCCATAATGTCATTAAATACTTTGTGATCCAACATCCATTCTGTGTTGTCATTGATTTCATGTGATGATACAACAGTGCCAAATGAGGTTAGGTAAGTATCAAGGGATACTTTAACTTGATTGCACCTATGTGACTAACATATGCCACCACCATAGTGTATCAACTTGGAGTTGAGCATGCAGATTATATATATTCACATAATAACCCTTAACCTATGGAATGCACCTAGTGTTTATAGGTAGTTGATACCAATAACTGAAAATTTGGTAACTCATGCAAAACGCATCCACCTTCGTAGCTGGAGGGCCTTCGTAATTTCTCATCTCAAAGCACTAGCATCAGTTTGTAATTACTGAAGATTACTCACCAAAATTGAATACTGTTTGTCCACCATTGTGACTTTGGTAGCTTCAGCTGGTAATAGTATAGATCTGTTAATAATGACCTGTATGGTACTTGAGAGGTTAATTATTTGCATGTTGTAAGTTCTGATAATGCAAAGGCCCTGCACAGCTGAAACACAGCTACTATATTGCTAATTACACTTGATGAATAGAAGGCTGCTTCATAACAATGAGGTTGTTACAGGCTTCTATTAATTCCAATCTCTTGCCCCAGGGCGGAATCACCGTTAAGTTAATAGTTAAAGCTAAATCCCAATAATCAATAGTTCTGGTATCAACTTAAATTTAACTGGATGGATGAGAAACTCCAATTTCTCTAAAATAAAGTTTGCGGCTGCAACAGTTAATATTAGCAAAATACAGTATTTAAAACATCATCCAGATAGGCATTAACAAATGTTGTGCTCTGAGCAGCGCAAGCACTGGTTTTAGTAATTTGGTAAATAACCTGGGAGCTGAAGTTAGCCCATTTTGCAACGCTTGAACTGTTATCATTGCCCCATCCAGATCAATTTCAAATATATCCGATGATCCCTGTGAATGGGAACTGAATAGCATGCATCTTTGAGATTGATGCTTGCCATAAAGATCCTATGGAAATCAATTGTTAGACAGTAATGAAGTTTCCCATTCTGTCTATATTGCACATAGTTAAATCAAGGATGAAGTGACATCCTCCATCTTTTACAATTAACTAGCCATGCCTGCTATAATTTTGTGCCTGCCTTGAACGACAACTAATGGTCAGATTCTCGAGCCTGTCTCGAAAGGCAATCCTGGCCATAATACTGGGCCCGCCTCGAAAGACAACTCTGGCCGCAATTCCAAGCTTGGAACCCTGGTATGTTGTGCAGTATAAATTAATCACATGTTATCATTAGCTTATAAACAGATCTGAATCTCATGTTATCATTGTCCCTTGTTCAAAAAACGAGTGTAAATATTACCAGCTTGTAAATGGTCCACAGCCCCATGTTTCGGAAGAACCAGACCCACCTACCTCCATGGCTACCGGTGGTCTTATGGTAAGCCCAAACGCCCCTAATGCGGGTTATTTTTCCCTCCTTGATTGGAGAATAGGATTGGTTGGGTGTGTGGATTCCGTATTTTTCCTGAGACCGGCTTTGGCGTTGGCCTGAAAGACCTCTGCCCAGCTTTCAAGCTTCCACCTGCTTCAGTGAACCGCTTAACGCCGATGGAGGCGTGGGGTGTGTTGTCGCCTTATGCCCCTGTCCCACATAGGAAACCTGAACAGAAACTTCTGGAGACTTTGTGCCCCACCCAAGGTTTCCGTGTGGTTCCCAGAGGTTTTTGTCCTCTGGCAAACACCTTCAACTAGCATCGCAACCGGCTCGACTAAAAAAGTACAGATTTTTAAAAATTAAACCACTTTCGACCATTAGGGAGACTGACAAAAACCTCCGAGAACCTCTGGGAACTGCACAGAAACCTTGGGTGGGGCGCAAAGTCTCTAGAGATTTCTGTTCAGGTTTCCTAAGTGGGACAGGGGCATAACAATGAAGCTTTGCTCATTGTCGGTATCTTGATTAGTCCCACAGCTTTGCTTCCTCATCCAGGTGTTACCTGTTGGATAAGTCTTACCTGAAGAGAGGATTCGGCGGCTGGTTTCATTTCCTGGATTTCATGCCCCTCCAATGTCACCCTGATAGCGCTGTTCACTGCCGGCACATGTAGCGTGAGGGGAACTCTGGCCCCTTCAGGGTATTCTGCCAACAGCTGGAGACCAACTCTTCCGGCAGCAACAACTTTGTTTGTGAGTATCTCTTGAAGTCATATGCATGTGCTCCAGTATGTTCACGGACATACTTTCAATTTTTAAGTCATTTACACACTGACCACTCGTATTCCCCTCCACAGAGAGGGAGATTCATGGGCAGCCCTGAAAACAGTTGCTGCTGCAGGCCCCTTAGGATACCTGCGCTGATTTGGCCCCTCCTTCGGACCTATACCAGGTTTGAGCATCACATTTGTGGGATAAACGCCCAAAGGCGCTGTCCATGCTCCCTCTGGGTTAAACGTCCGAGGACATACCCAGGTATGTCGGAGGGGAACCCTCCTGGCCTGACTCCTCTAGTCCACAGACCAAACCATTTAACTTTTGGTTTTACCCCCTTTCTGGAGACCCACAGTCTGGAAGCGGCTGACTGCTGTATGTTGGAGGGGTCCCTCCTGGCCTGACTTCCACAGGCCTAACCGATTTACTGTTGGTTTTACCCTCTTACTGGGAAACCACAGTGTTCTGGAGCAGCTGACCCCTGTATGTTGGAGGGGTCCCTCCTGGCCTGACTTCCACAGACCTTACTGGCTTACTGTTGGTTTTACCCCCTTTCTGAGGAACCACAGCCGGTCTGGAAGCCACTGACTGTACTGTCAGTGACTTGGGTGGCGAACCCGATGGCTGCCAGCTACCCGCACTTCCGCAATCCCTATAGCCGATTCCCCGTGGTCCCAGTTTCCATGGTCTGAGACCGGGATTCTCCATGGTCCATAACCGGTTTCGCGGCCCGTCCTGACTTCACCTCAAATTGGTTCCAGCAGGAAAATCTCTGTAACAGAGATTTCTGCAGAAAAGAGAAAAACAGAACCTGGGAATAAGTTGAAAACTTACCTTTGGGTTTAAACTTATCGCTGGAAGGAGCAATGCGCCCGCCAGTCAGCCATTGCGCAATGCGCTAGACATAATGACGCGCATGCGGGCTGACGGCCTTCTTCACGTAGTCACTCACGTGACTCTGAAGTAAAATTGTTCCGTTGCACCTTAGACTGAGCAACTTAGACTGAGATTTATTTTACCGATTTGAAATTGTTTACAGGTTTGAAAGCTTGTGTGAGATTGTGTGAAAGAATTTTGGAGCACCCAGTTTGAAAGGAGAGATTGTTTGTATTGAAAGGAGAGATTGATTGTGTGAAAGACTTACTGGCGTGTTGAAGAACTTTTGGCCATTTTTTGTAGTGAACTTGTTAAGTCTAGTGAGGGGAGTGTCCATTGTTAGTAACCATGGGGAACCAGATCGAAAGACGAAGGAAGACCCAGAAAGCCCGCTACAATTAGTTTGCAGCGAGTTCCCACAGAACGAGGAGAGATTAAAATATGGATGTGCTTATAGAGAACATAGGGAACGGGAGAAGAAGAGAACACCTGAAGGGAAACTAGCATTTGTAGACTTAGACGGGTCGTTGGTTGGTTTTGGCTTGGAAGGGGGAGATGAAGAATATTTAGAGGATTGGAAAAGCGTTGGAATTAAAATACGTTTGCAGCCTCTGCCTTATTCCCCTTGCGCTACCTATACTCCACCTTCATGTCCAGCACCTTGTACACCCTATGTGCATCACAGACCTCCTCCTGTGCCTGCAGCACCACCCACACCCCATGCTGATCCTATAGTAGTACCTGGCCACCAGACAATAGCACCAGTACTTTGCCCCAACAGGACCACCACTGGCAGATAGTCCAGTGGCACAGGGGACAAGCAGTAAAACAAAGAAAATAGCTCCCGTGTTTAAAGATAAAGTACGACCACCAGAACCATTTTATGAGCCTAAACCTAGAAGGATAAGACAACCACATAGAGAGACCAGATATGCCTTGAAGAAATATCGCCTTCCCCCTCGTGATGAGGATGATACATCGGAGGGTGAAACAGTATCAGGGAACACTGAGAGTGAATCAGACAGAGCAAAAATTATGAAAATTATCCCGTTGTCAGTTCCCAGTTAGGGAGAAACTGCCCAGCCTTTGATCCGGCTAGTGTAGTTGGTGCAAACAATCTCCGAACCATTGCTGTATATTCCCCATGGAAACCCAATGAAATGATGGCAGTACTGAGTAAAATACCTGATAAAAATAAATCATCTGCTTCCTTTGTGGACTATCTCCGGACCACTATGCGTGTGTATAACGATGACTCAAGAGACTTATGGGCTGTAATACAACAGATCATAACTCCTACAGAACATACCGGGTTCCTAGCTACTTTAGGACACCCAACTCATGAAGCACTGTCTAATGTGATCGCTGATAGTAGTACAAGCGAAGATGCAGTTTTAACTGCACTTGCTAATATCCTTCAAAAGCCGATAGGTATTGCTAGGATTCTGGACGTTTGGCAAAGATAGGAGAGGAAACAGATGAGTTTTTAGAAAAGTTCTCGGAACTATATATGGACCAGTCAGGAGATCTAAATTTTCGGAATGGGGCAAATTCTCCTCAATACTGCACAATACTGTAAAACTGCCTGCCAACTAATGTGGCCAAAGCAATTAAATCGAGAGCAAAGGGGAGGTTACAAAGAAACTAAAAAGGTAAATAAATTAACTGCTCCTAAGATAACGTTTTTAAGAATTGGAATGTAAAAGCTTTAGCACTGATAACAGGACAAGAAGGAACTGCAGATTATGTTAAAATACCCCAAGATATGCAAAGAGCTTGTTCAAAGCTTCCCCCAGTCTAGTTTTAGTCAATAAAATACTGAGTCAAGCACTTGCGCATCTAAACTTTATTTTGGAAAAACACAATAATAGTTCCCACTACTATACCTAACCACCGCGGGTACGATCCTCGTATCTGCCAGGCTAAGCCCTCTTTAGCCTTGTTTAAGCAGAGACACTCCAGAAGGTCACGCAGACCCAAGCATTCTCCCAGAAGATCGACACAGGACCTTGTGGGAGCGGCCTTTTATGTCCCCGAACGTTGAGGGGCCGAACCACATGGGAGTGGTCCCTACACAGTCCAATAACAGATGTTGATTAACACAGTACATGATAGACATTTCCTCAACCCAATAATACATTGACTAATACATTTTATTCAAACGGAGCTTCTGAAAGGAAGCAAAGATCGCAACATGTGCCTTGATATTCAAGAAACCCAGACAAAGCTCAATACTTAATCCAATCAACATCTAGCAAAGTAAAGCTATGCAACAATATGTACAATGTGCATGTCTGGTTTGCATTCATCCATGCAATGTGCACCTAATTGTCGTCAGGATCTGAAGATGTTCCATTATCTTCCTGCAGCTCTTATCTAGGCTCTAGACAAACTGGCACCACTCTGCAGCTTGTCCTATTTCTGCAGAAGGCACATTTAAATTGACCAAATGGCCTAGCAGCCCATAAGCCTTTACTCAAGTTTAAACCCCTGTCTCACTGTGCGAGTTGGCCCACGAATGACCCCGAGTTTTCACTCGTGGTGATCACGTAGCGGGAACGTCGGAACTCGCACGAGCAACTTATCGACTCGTGGCGCTAACGGCAGGTACTCGGGAAACTTGTTAACTCGTGAAAAAAATCAAACATGTTTGATTTTTTCCACGAGTCAAATTAACTGTTCAAGTTAAAAATGGAAACATTTAAACTCGTTGTAATAACGTAGTGGCCCCGTGCGTTTATCTTAGTGTCTCGTGAGTCTACCGTGGGAACTTTAATAATCTGTTCTTTTGCTCGAGTAAAGACTGAACCAAAGATAGACACAAAATGCTGGAGTAACTCAGCGGACCAGGCAGCATCTCTGGAGAGAAGGAATAGAGTCGAGACCCTTCTTCAGACTTACCCGAAATGCCACCCATTCCTTCGCTCCAGAGATGCAGCCTGTCCCGCCGAGTTACTCCAGCATTTTGTGTCTATCTTCGGCCTTTCTGCCACTTGTCCTTTATTACTGAGGCGCCTGCCCCGTGGCTTCACTCTGTCTCAATGAACGGCTTAAAGACCTGCCGAAGGGGCAAGTCTGGGGTGGTGGGTGGGATGTGTCCACGTGTGATGCTCCATCCACCCCCCGGGGCCGAGAGTGTGGGATTGGGAAGGAACTGCAGATGCTGGTTCACACCGGAGATAGACACACACAATGCTGGAGTAACTCGGCGGGACAGGCTGCATCTCTGGAGCGAAGGAATGGGTGTCATTTCGGGTAAGTCTGAAGAAGGGTCTCGACTCTATTCCTTCTCTCCAGAGATGCTGCCTGGTCCGCTGAGTTGTGTGTGTGTGTCTCTCTCCCTCTCTGTCTATCTGTTTGTATCTGTGTGTGTGTCTGATGTCGGGTCCCGGTGGCCGCTCAAAGTCACCCGAGCTGCTTCATTCCTCTGAAGTGGTGGCCAGCTGCTGTCTGTGTGTATCTCTCTCTCTATGTGTGTGTGTGTGTCTCTCTCTCTCCCTCTCTGTCTATCTGTGTGTATCTGTGTGTGTGTCTGCTGTCGGGTCCCGGTGGCCGCTCAAAGTCACCCGAGCTGCTTTATTCCTCTGAAGTGGTGGCCAGCTGCTGTCTGTGTGTATCTCTCTCTGTGTGTGTGTGTGTGTGTATGTGTGTGTGTGTGTGTCTCTCTCTCCCTCTCTGTCTATCTGTGTGTATCTGTGTGTGTGTGTGTGTGTGTGTGTGTGTGTGTGTGTGTGTGTGTGTGTGTGTGTCTGTACTGTCGGGTCCCGGCGGCCGCTCAGTCACCCTAGCTGCTTCATTCCTCTGAAGTGGTGGCCAGCTGCTGTCTGTGTGTAAGTTTTAAAGAAGGAACTGCAGATGCTGGAGAATCGAGGGTACACAAAAAGCTGGAGAAACTCAGCGGGTGCAGCAGCATCTAAGGAGCGAAGGAGATAGGCGACGTTTCGGGTCGAGACCCTTCTTCAGCTAAAGAAGGGTCTCAACCCGAAACGTCGCCTATCTCCTTCGCTCCTTAGATGCTGCTGCACCCGCTGAGTTTCTCCTGCTTTTTGTGTACCCTGCTGTCTGTGTGTATCTCTCTCTCTATGTGTGTGTGTGTGTGTGTGTGTGTGTGTGTCTCTCTCTCCCTCTCTGTCTATCTGTGTGTATCTGTGTGTGTGTCTGCTGTCGGGTGCCGGTGGCCGCTCAAAGTCACCCGAGCTGCTTCATTCCTCTGAAGTGGTGGCCAGCTGCTGTCTGTGTGTATCTCTGTGTGTGTGTGTGTGTGTGTGTGTGTGTGTGTGTGTGTATGTGTGTGTGTGTGTCTCTCTCTCTCCCTCTCTGTCTATCTGTGTGTATCTGTGTGTGTGTGTGTGTGTGTGTGTGTGTGTGTGTGTGTGTGTGTGTGTGTGTGTGTGTGTGTGTGTGTGTGTGTGTGTGTGTGTGTACTGTCGGGTCCCGGCGGCCGCTCAGTCACCCGAGCTGCTTCATTCCTCTGAAGTGGTGGCCAGCTGCTGTCTGTGTGTAAGTTTTAAAGAAGGAACTGCAGATGCTGGAGAATCGAGGGTACACAAAAAGCAGGAGAAACTCAGCGGGTGCAGCAGCATCTAAGGAGCGAAGGAGATAGGCGACGTTTCGGGTCGAGACCCTTCTTCAGCTAAAGAAGGGTCTCGACCCGAAACGTCGCCTATCTCCTTCGCTCCTTAGATGCTGCTGCACCCGCTGAGTTTCTCCTGCTTTTTGTGTACCCTGCTGTCTGTGTGTATCTCTCTCTCTATGTGTGTGTGTGTGTGTGTGTCTCTCTCTCTCCCTCTCTGTCTATCTGTGTGTATCTGTGTGTGTGTCTGCTGTCGGGTCCCGGTGGCCGCTCAATGTCAGTCACCCGGGCTGCTTCCTTTTTTTAAATTATTTAAAATAGAGATCCATTGCAAAAAAGTATTTAAAAACATAAAACAACAAGAAATGCTTGGTTACTGGAGGATGCGCATTTTCCCATTGTAGGTCATATCAATAGATGCCGCCGCGCTGAAATAACTCAAAACCACAGGATGGAGATGTATTTTAACATTGTTGCTTTATTAAAACATACCTTCATTCACGGTTGGCTCAAGAGTAACGGGAGAGGAACTTGCTAACTCGGGAGAGGAACTAGGAACATCGCAGCAATGACCTACCCGTGGGAACTCGTATTACACACTTGATCATAAACTTTCATCTCGTGCACAGCCACGAGTCTGTCACTCGGGGTACCTCGTGGGTCAACTCGCACAGTGAGACAGGGCCATTAGTGTCCTGGCCTCTCTAATTTGGCCAGAATTAACATTCCTTCCTTTTAGCATATGTGATAAACCATCATTTATGATAACCAAATAGTCAGATAATCAGATAACCAGATATACATATGTGTGTCTAATACATTCTTTATCTATTAACAACAACAAGACAATGATGTTTCTTCCCAGAATCTTATCAAGCTTCCCGAGTTTTCATGGGCGTAGCTTCACAATTTCCGTCTGATGAGTATTCACCTCCCGAATTTTTGTGGCCGTGAATTCCCTCCATCTGTGTTGTTACCCATTCTTCCATCCCTTTCCATAGTCAAACCTATAACATATAAATCCTGAAACACTTGGGACAAAGCGAGTTACCACTCATGTACTAATGCTTTCCCATACATTCACTGTAATTCTGCAATACTATCCTTTTCCATTTCACTATTCTGCTCTATTATAGTCTACTATTATATCACTGTACTCCTATTACTATTCTGTTCGATAATATACTCTTTACTATCCTAGGATCAACACTAATCAACTCTCTCCGTATTCACACGTTGTTATAATATGTGTATCTGATGATGGTTTCTCATATACATTTCAGCTGGGTTCAGTCCAGATTTCCCTACAGGCGTGACTCTTATTCAAAGCAAACCATGAAAAATGTTTCAATTCAACCAATTGTCTCAGCCTCAGCCTTCAATGTAATAGTTTAAGTTTCAGTGTCCATCTCACTCATCTCATTCCACAGCTTTGTGGCCGATAACACAAATCTATTCCAATCCCTGTGGAATTCCCAGCTGTTCAAATTTAACCAATCAATTTCCATATGTTGTCAATTTTAATCATAAATCTAATTAAGAATGCCAATTTCAGGGACAATTTCTTTCCACCTTGATAATAGAAGCTGTTTTACTATCAAGGTTAAACAAATTAGATCCACCAGTTAAATACATCGACTGACATCTCAGCACCCATTTACTTTTCTCCTTCTAATTCAATAGACTTCCCCTCCAGTATTTCTTCCTTAGTATGTTGGCTCGGCTCTCAGTCCATAGGGGTTCTCTCTTATACTAGTTTCCTAACCACTGAGTAATTTCTAGATGGTTTGTAGTGACTTTTCGAGGGGAACTCATACATTTTCAGTCCATCTCATCATTTTACACTACCATCTTATGTTTCCAGGGTATGTCTTAATTCCTGATATCCTCTAGGGTCTGTCCCTTTCTTGATAGCAACTAAATAGTCCTGTCCCATCTTCGATTATCCTCCTATGGGTGAGACAAGAGAAGAATGCCATCAGTCAATTTTCTAACAATTTGTAATATCTCACAAGCACTTTTCAAATCAATTGATTTATAACTAAATATAGGTGCAAAGTAAGTATTTTGCCCCAAACCACAGAGGAATGTCTATTTTTTAATTTAAATTCAGTTCTTTAAAGTGGAGCTCACCCCAATAGTCGTCATATGTTGTCTGTATTGTTTCTTTAGGAAAGATTGGATTGTGTTACTTTCCCTCACTGGTGATGTTAAAGTTGGGCACTAGGGTAGGTATCTTCTTCGTCTTCCTTGATGTCAGTTTCAAAGGAGTAGGAACTGCCTATGGGATATCTGTTTAATTTGTAAACTTTTGGTTACTGCAAAATCTATCTCGGTATCTTCAATCACTGTCTCACACTCAGATGAATCTTTCCTTTCGCTAGAGGTTTCCCGATACTGTTTAAATAAATCGTTCCTCTTTCTTACTACTTGTGTAATCTGTCTAGGTTGTGGCTCACAGAAATACTCTGGCTGTCGCACTATATCTAACATACTTTCCCTTTCTTTAAACACCGGAGCTAACCTCTTTGTTCTACTCTAGGTGCCATAAGCTACTGAATGCTGGAGTGGATAGGGTCGAATAATTTTGTACACCAGTAGCTGCTATCAGTAGAATCTGTTCAGATGTAGAATCTGCAGGAGTTGTTATAGATTCTGCAGACCTAAAATATTTATTACACACAAAAGTCATACAAGGCGCAGTGACGCTTGGGAAATGCAGGAGGAACATGGTGGGAGTTGTGAACATCCACTAGCATTAACATTTGTCCATTCTTCCAAATAGTCATCTCCTTCCCCCTCTAAGTCAGCGTCCCTAAACTTTAAATTTACAGAGACTAGTTTCCTTCCAGGAGATCTGCCTTTTCCCTGTTCTGTGTGTTTTCCTTCATATCCACTCCTGTCCTTCCTACTGCCTGGAGGTCGATCTAGTTCACCTTCTTTCAGTTCTATTCCAAGTTTAGCAATCACTTTCTCCCAACTAGCCATCCTCTGAACCTCTTTATTTGCCATTCGTTCCTCATAATATTTTCTCCATAACCCTATTAATTATTTTGCACTTTTTTTATTACTATGCTGCCATATAATTTGTTCTATGTATTTTATCCCTTTTACTGATCTAATGCCCCCCCGGTGCACATTGCTTGTTTCCTAAATCTTTTAATTTCTCAGCCTTGTGAAGGAACTCATTGCACATTATTTGCAATGGGCTGAATGGGCTCCCTTCCTCTTCTCTCAGATCTCATCTCTATGCGATTCCCCATGCTTCCGAACAACCGAAACAGAATTCCTAAATCCTCCACTCCTTCCTTTTAATCCGTAAATTACCAAGCTCGCTCCTGAACAGCGGGTAGTGGCTCCAAAGCATACGCAGCCTCGCAATTCTTTATTCCTTTGCTCCACCAATCCTATTCTCCTATTCAAAATGTTCTCCTATCTCCCACAAGTCTACACCCTTTCAACCTTACAATTTCTACAATCCCTAGTCATTCAAAGATCAGAGTATCCAGGGAACAATCAAACACATTCGAACACAATCAAACACATTCTTGCAACTCGTTTAATCCTCAATCGAAACACCTGAAAATGAGCTTTGGACACGCAAGTAACACAGTAAACAAACAGGAGATCACACTGCTTATTATTATCAGGCACAACCACACTCCTACATAAACCACAATCATTTGTTTATTATAAATCACGCACTCTAATAAATCCTCCTTGTGACGTACTCGGTCAACGGAACGACTCCTCCCCTGACACAGCGATTGAAAGAGTACGAACTGATCGAACCACCATGAATCGGATTCTAACAATACTACAATCTAAACAATTACAAATATTTAATTCAAACACACTTTTACTTCAATTATCTAACACCCAAAAATCCTTAAGCACTGTGAAATAAATTGTAAAGTAAAACACTGTACTAGCTAATTGCCATATGTAGCCTTAAAATGTAACCAAGACATGCTGAATCTTGCAAGATTCAATATGTGCCAAAGAGCACATAACAAACTGCTGACGATCCGATTAGGAAAAAAACAGGAACCATCTGTACTAAAAACAGAAACACGTAGCTCTTAGTAACAGCAAATGCACCCTCCCGACAGACAGTTGGGTCTTGCAAGATTAAGCTGTATGTGTGTGAGGGTTGCAATATCTTATCACACAATGACCTGTTTAATACATTGTATATGAAAGCCTATGTGTAGACAAAAAGCCAGAGAGACTCTTACAGTCACTGGCCGCTGTATACTGCTTGCTGTACGACTCTCCCTCAGTAAAACCGCATTGTAAGGAACTGCCGTCTCCTCCGTTCATTAATTGATGTAAGGAATAAGGTACGGGCAAATAAATTACCGACAGCACTCACACAAGCAATACAAATTGCGGTCCGCGAACTTAACACATTCTAAATCTTAACTTTCTAAATCTTAATACACTCTAAATCTTTTTACATACAAGAAGTATTTATACAATTCAGATCCAATAATGAAGCTAATAAAGACGATGCTGGATTTCTACAATTTACAATAATAATTTAGCATGCTAGCACACAGTTTACAAACACTCGATCTCAATGCCGCGTCATGCTGTTATCAATCAGTGAACCTCTCCCTCTGATAGCGAAGATGTTCCCCTTCCTAGGGTACTCTTTGCTGCGGGGTGCTACTTCTTAAATGGACTACTTTTCCTCCTAAATGTTACTTTCCTCCTGCTAAGACTGGACTTCTATAGGGGATATCTATCCATCCTCTCTAAGTTTTAGAGAATTTTAGAATTAGGGGTACCTTTCGCATCTGGGTACTTTTCACCAAGTAAACCAGGTTCCCGTCTCTCAGTCACTCTTCGCTATCAGGTACTAATCAACAATCGATCAGAGGGTTACTATTCACTGTTGATTAGCCGCTATTCAGAATCGATCTCAAACGTGCACAAACTCCGAAGTTCTATCGACACAGAATTCGAATTGTACCATACGGGCAGAACGTCAATGTGAAATTCTGTATTTGGAAATTTGATTCTGCAAATCTAGACTCGTTCTCGGACCACTAATTTTGGCATTTATCTCTCCACATACCCGGGCTCTCGAATTCAAATTGCCCAATGGCTAGTGGGGTACCGCAAGGCTGCAGTGACTAGTGGGGTACCGCAAGGCTCAGTGCTGGGACCCCAGCTATTTACAATATATATTAATGATTTGGACGAGGGAATTGAATGCAACCTCTCCAAGTTTGCGGATGACGCAAAGCTGGGGGACAGTGTTAGGTGTGAGGAGGATGCTAGGAGGCTGCAAGGTGACTTGAATAGGCTGGGTGAGTGGGCAAATGCATGCCAGATGCAGTATAATGTGGATAAATGTGAGGTTATCCACTTTGGTGGCAAAAACAGGAGGGTAGACTATTGTCTGAATGGTGGTCGATTAGGAAAAGGGGAGATGCAACGAGACCTGGGTGTCATGGTACACCAGTCAATAAAAGTAGGCATAGATGTGCAGCAGGCAGTGAAGAAAGTGAATGGTATGTTAGCATTCATAGCAAAAAGATTTTAGAATAGGAACAGGGAGGTTCTACTGCAGTTGTACAGGGTTTTGGTGAGACTACTCCTGGAGTATTGCGTGCAGTTTTGGTCTCCAAATCTGTGGGGGTACAGAGCGATCCTTCTTTCCCCGATAAAACTGAACAATGTAATATACAAGAAGAATCCAATTATTCATAGTATATACGAATTTGGAAACAAATAAAATTAACTTTAAAATTAAGAAAATTATCGCTTCTTTCTCCAATAGCTAATAATCCCTCATTCAAACCATCCATTATTGATAAAACGTTTACCCATTGGGAAAGAATAGGAATTAAAATGATGGGAGATATGTATGAAATGGGGGAAAACTTTTATCATTCCAACAATTACAACTAAAATATAATTTGAAAAGTAATCAATATTTCAAATACCTTCAAATTCAAGATTATTTGAAAAAGTATATACAAGGATATCAAACTTTAACCCCAGATCTACTGGAGGAAGAATGAGTAGAAAGGCAGAATCAAGCAATTTAATATCTTACTTATATAATATAATTCTAAATATAGAAACACCAACGACAGAAGCAATTAGAAGAGACTGGGAACAAGAGTTATCGATAAAAATTCCGAACGATAGATGGGATAAAAATCTATTATATGTAAACAAATGTTCAATGAATGTAAGACATAACCTAATTCAATTTAAAATTTTACATAGATTATATTATTCGAAAACAAGACTGAATAAAAATATTTTCAAATGTTTCCCCCATCTGCGACAAATGTCTAACTCAAAATGCCACTATAGCACATTCCTTTGTCTCTTGTACAAAACTGTATACATTTTGGAATGAAATTTTTGGAATTTTTACAAAACTATTTAACACAAAATTGAACCCCAATACTGAATTGATTATCTTTGGATCAATGGAAGATGGAAGTAAACTAACTATATCCCAAGAAGCCTTTCTTAATTATGGTCTAATAACAGCGAAAAAACTTATACTTAAATTTTGGAAAAAAATACGCACTACGCCAACATTCAAAATGTGATCTCAAATATGTCTGAAACGCTACATCTTGAAGAAATGAGATTCCTCTTACTAGGCAAAGTAGACCAATTCTTAAAGATTTGGTCTCCGTTATCAACTTTATACAAGCATATGGTGCAACATAACATAACCTTAGAAATTAAATGGTTCAGAACTGGGTGACGAATGGGCAAAAATATGAGATAGGTAGATCTCTCCTAATCTTTCATTTCTTATTACTTTTTTCCTTTTCTTTCAATCTTTTAACTTCTCACCTCTGTCCTTTATTTTTTTTTACTTTCTGTTTCTACTTGCTTGTCATATCTAATTCCGACACTCTTTATTTCTCTTTTCTCTCACTGCTCTTTTATTATTAAAAATATAAAGAAATTAATAAAAAAAAAAAAAAAAAAAAAAAAAAAAAAAAAAAAAAGGAAAAGGGGAGATGCAACGAGACCTGGGTGTCATGGTACACCAGTCAATAAAAGTAGGCATAGATGTGCAGCAGGCAGTGAAGAAAGTGAATGGTATGTTAGCATTCATAGCAAAAAGATTTTAGAATAGGAACAGGGAGGTTCTACTGCAGTTGTACAGGGTTTTGGTGAGACTACTCCTGGAGTATTGCGTGCAGTTTTGGTCTCCAAATCTGAGGGGGTACAGAGAAGGTTCACCAGACTGATTCCTGGGATGTCAGGACTTTCATATGAGGAGAGACTGGATAGACTCGGCTTGTACTTGCTAGAATTTAGAAGATTGAGGGGATATCTTATAGAAAATTACAAAAATTCTTAAGGGGTTGGACAGGCTAGATGCGGGAAGATTGTTCCCAATGTTGGGAAGGTCCAGAACAAGGGGCCACAGTTTAAGGATAAGGGGGAATTCCTTTAGGACTGAGATGAGGAAAACATTTTTCACACAGAGAGTGGTGAGTCTCTGGAATTCTCTGCCACATAAGGTAGTTGAGGCCAGTTCATTGGCTATATTTAAGAGGGAGTTAGATGTGGCCCCTGTGGCTAAAGGGATCAGGGGGTATGGAGAGAAGGCAGGTACAGGATACTGAGTTAAATGATCAGCCATGATCATATTGAATGGCGGTGCAGGCTTGAAGGGCTGAATGGCCTACTCCTGCACCTATTTTCTATGTTTCTATGTTTCTAAGTTTCACGCAGATATCTGCTGTGCACCCGGGGTTCAGTGCCCCGAGCCTCTTCATGCTGTTAGTCAATGCCGATTTTCAGAGCACCTTTCCAATCAGCGCTCCCGGTAAAGATAGATCAATGCCTACACCAGACCTGTGTTTCACTACCCCACCAATAGGATACCAAATCTGGACAAGAGGCCACCCCTCACCCTTGAAGAGCGTCGGGCTCTCCTTAAGCAGCTGCAGTCTGCCAAACTAGGACCAATTTTTGGGCCACTCCTCATCCTGTTTTATGGGCCCATAACCCAAAGGAGTGCTAACAACCCCCCCCCTCCCCCCCCTTTCTCCCCCCCTCCCCCCCCCCCCCCCCCCCCCCCCCCCCCCCCCTCCCCCCCCCCCCCCCCCGTGCTTGCTAGACTCTGTTCTAATGATCTCGATTGAACCCTTTCCCAAGAATGAACGATCAGCTCTGACGAGGGAAGTGCGTCAGAGCGTCGAAAATCAATGCAAAAACCACACAGTGGGCCCAATTTCTGCACCTGCGATTGAAACAGCTCGACCCCCCCTAATCGCAAACTTGTGTTTGGGGGTCCATTGAGATCCCTAATGAGCCCCAATAGCTTGTTCTAAGCTTCTCCCTAGTCTAGTTTCAGTCAATAAAATATTGAGTCAAGCACTTGTGCATCTAAGCTTCATTTCGGAATAACGCAATCACAGTTCACACTATTATACCGAACCACCCGTGGGTTCGATCCTCGTATCTGCCTGGCCAAGCCCTCATTAGCCTAGTTCAACCAGAGACACTCCAGAAGGTCACACAGTCCCAAGCACTCTCCCAGAAGATCCCCATAGGACCTCATGGGAGCGGCCTTTTAATAGTCCCTGAACATTGAGGGGCCGAACCACATAGGGGTGGTCTCTATACAGTCCAATATCGATATTGATTAACAGTATATGATAGACATTTCCCCAACCCAATAATACAGTGACTAATACATTGTATTCAAATGGAACTCCTGAAAGGAAGCAAACATCACAACATGTGCCTTGGTATTCAAGAAACCCAGACAAGGCTCAATACTTAATCCAATCAACATCTAGCAAAGTAAAGCTTTGCAACAATATGTACAATGTGTATGTCTGGTTTGCATTCATCCAATCCATTCCATGCAATTTGCACCTAATTGTCAGGATCTGCAGATGATCCATTCTCCACCTGCAGCTCTTATCTAGGCTCTAGACAAAACTGGCACTATACTGCAGCTCGTCCTATTTCTGCAGAAGGCACATTTAAATTGACCAAATGGCCTAGCAGCCCAGAAGCCTTTACTCAATTTTAGTCTTCTGGCCTCTCCAATTTTGCCACAATTAACCAACATATGGAAACGAGTTTCAGAAGTGGCTCCACACATCACAAGGACGGTGAATTTTCCAGCAAGTGTGGAAGACTTGGGAGCAATGGTAAAGAAAGCAATTGATCTGGCAGATCCGAATGTATATGAAGAACAAAACATGTCTAATCAATATACTGTTATGTTTTATCAGACCTTGAGGACAGTTGTTGCCCTGCTATGCCAACATCTGGGGAGTGAGGTATGTGAGTATGTGGACACGCAAGTGTGGGCAGAAGACGCAACTCAGGTAGGATGTGTTCACATTGATCCCATCCAGGTAGCTCTCCAGAAAGATGTGACACTGCCTTCGAAACAACAGTACCCATTAAAACAGCAGGCAATTCCTAGTATAGACAAGCTGATTCGGGGATTGCTGGAACAAGACATCTTAGTGAAGTGCCAGTCTATTTGCAACACACCAATCCTTGCAGTGCCCAACGCAGGGAACAAGGGCCAGTACAGGTTGGTCCAAGATTTAAGATCAGTCAATGCAGTAGTAGAACCGCTCCATGTCTTGGTCCCAAATCCAGCCCATATTCTTGCATTGATTTGAGCTGAAGCTAAGATGTTTTCCATTGTAGACCTGCAACATGCCTTCTTCTCATTACCTCTGCACGAGAACAGCCAGTATCTATTTGCCTTTACGTAGAGGGGACAACAATATAAGTGGACAAGACTACCGCAGGGATTTATTTATTCGCCCACCTTGTTTTCTCGATGTCTTCATGAACAGTAAAAAAGCACTTTGAGTTTTAAAATGGAATCCACTTTAGCACAGTATGTGAATGACATGTTGGTGGCTAGTGTAGATGAGCAGACCAATCGTGAGGACACTGCTCAATTATTGAATCATCTGGCAAATTTAGGATATGTGGCCTCTCAGTCTAAAGTAAAGGCACAACAAAAAGTAAAGTTGCTTGGAATAATAATTTCGGCTACAGAGAGAAGTTTAGAAAAGAGCAGACTAGAACCAATTTGCGAGTTTCCTATTCCAAAAGAGGCAAAGCAAATTAGACAGTGGCTCGGTGTGGTGAACTGCTGCTGGTTCTGGATCTCTAATATTGCACTAGACACCAAGGAATTGACTCCTTCTACTAGCCAAGAAGGCGAATTTCAGTTGTCCAAGAAGCTCAGGAAGTGTTCAAAATTTGAAGAGAATTTGAAGAATTTAATGAAAGCTCCAGCACTAGGGAAGCCACTCTATGATAGACCCTTCCAACTTTATTGCACCATCTTGTCTGAGTGCCCAACTGCAGTCCTCACCCAAAAACATGGGGATAAGCACAGACCAGTGGCTTACTGTTCATCTAAACTCGACCGAGTATCAAGGGGACACACACTATGCACCCAGATCCTAACAGCAATTTATAACAGTCTACAGTCTGCTGCAAACTTGTCCTTACAGCAAGAAATAGTAGTGTACAGTTCCCATTTGGTGGCTGCTTTGTTAGGACAGCTTCAAACTCAGCATCTGACAATGGAGCATCAAAATAAACACAAAATTTACCTATTGAACAATCCATAACTCCAATTTAGACACTGTACTAATATTAATCCGGCATCTTTCCTCATTTCACCTCCAGAGGAACAGTCAGAAGCAGGACATTACTGTTTGTTCAAAATTGAAGAAGAAGCATCTGTAAGGGAGGATTTAAAAGATGCTCCCATAGAGGACCCTGGCATGGCACTATATGTAGATGGGAGTGCATCCATTGGGCCCCAGGGAGAGAAATTTTCTGGGTACACTATTGTAGACCAGGATGGGAACAGCATAGAGGCAGCTGCTTTTGAATCTCCCTATTCAGCACAACAGGCTGAACTGTTTGCTTTGATTAGAGCATGCATTGTTGGGAAAAATGTAAGGGTGAACATATATATATAGATTCAAGATATGCACTCGGAGTAGTACGTGACTTTGGACAACTATGGAGGAATAGAGGATTCCTAACCTTGGCAGGAACTCAAATATTCCATAAGCAATTGGTGACTGATTTATTAAAGGTCCTGATGCTACCTAGACAAATTTCAGTGATGAAGTGTAGCGCACACACAAAGGGACAGACCCTGATAGACAAAGGTAATCGTTGTGCTGATCAAGCAGCAAAGGAAGTATCTCTGGAATGCAAGGTGGTGGTGCCACGAATGATGAGGCAGACAAAAAGTTTAGTTAACAAGTCTCCCTCGGAAAAGCCAATGCCAACCATCTTGGAAATTATCCAGTTGCAGGAAGAGGCTTCTGAAAAGGATACAAAATTATGGAAACAGCTTGGATGTACAATAGATTGCGTGTCGGGATTATGGGTTACTCCGGCAGGGCAGATTTGTATGACAGATCCTCTTGCAGTTTGGGTTGTGGAGTGTATGCATTTTGCGACAATTGGAGACACTCTTTTAGCTACTTGGTGGCATCCAAGAATACAAACTTTGGCCCAGAAAGTGAGTAGCGGCTGTAACATTTGTCAAAAGTTTAATCCTGGAAAGGGAGTAGATTGCGGAGATTGGAAGACACCTTTGCCCATGGGTCCTTTTGAAACTCTACAGATGGACTATATCAAATTACAAAAATGCCAGGGATATGTACTCATAATAGTCAATGCCAGTGTTGTTTCTAGTTACATTTGTTCCAATTAAGGGGCAGAATTTTAGTAGTATGAAGCAGTGTAGAATTTAGACTATTCTGCAAAGACAACATAGCTGCATAAAATCAAGCTACAAATCTATACATAACTAAAACTCTGACCTTGTTATCTTCCGGTTTGCTCGGTCTTTCTATTTGCGCAAAAACGGTTTGCGATAGAGCTGCTTACTCATCGTTCTCCTCTGCAGCGAGTGTACCAAGTTTAGTTCCAATTGGTTGAATGTCATAAAAGTAATTGAGTTGTAAAAATCTTAAAAACCACGCATGCGCAGATCGATCTCTTCTGCCAGTCATTGCCGCGTGGATTAGTCTCTTCCCCAGTCACTCCCTGGGACAGTCCACCCCTTCATGTGCCTTTGCGCCTTTACTAGAGCTGAGGATGACCGGCAGAGGTTTCCAGCTGGACACAATTTTCGGAGGGACCAGAAGCAACCCCAAGCAGCCCAGCTCCCAAGCAGCCAAACCCCAAGCAGCCCAACATCGGAGACCCTGCCCAGCCCAGCCCAGCGTGGGAGACCCAGCCCAGAGTCGGAGACCTGGCCCAGAACCTCCCCTCCTCCTACCCTCCCCACCAGCCCGCATACCATTCTTCTCCCACAACTCATCCCCCCCCCCCGCCCACACACTCCTCTCCCCCCACACAACCTCCCTAGCACACACACCCCTCTCCCCCCAACTCCCCAGCAACAAACAACCCTCCCTCACACACACACGCCCTCCCCTCCCACCCCGCACACCCCCCCGCCACACACCCCTCTATCCCTCTCCCACTCCCATCCTCCCCTCCCACACATGAAGAGGATGGGGAGGGAGAGCGCGGGGATGGGGGGAAATGAGCCGCACCTACGCAGTTAGGGGCTATGGGTGAATGATGGAATATTGCGTTGGGGGAACAGGTTGCATTGGGGGAACAGGTGATTGGTGGAATATTGCATTGGGGAATGGGTTGTATTGGGGGACCAGGCCTCCCATGTGACTGGAAGCCAACGCGTCCCATTTAGTCTAGTTTACTTAAAAGTCATAGTGTTTGAGCTGAATGTTTTCACATTATTTTGTTTTGTAAATCCACTTCAGATATTGTTCTCAAAAGAATCATCAACAAACAAGTTGAAGTGAACGTGAAGAGACTGTAATGACCAGCTCCAACATCCAACTATTCTGAAATTATTTTGCTGATTGTATCTGAGCTCAATCTCTGACTCAACACGCAACAGCATAAGGATGGTTTTTCTAAATGGCAAACAGCTGTTTTTTTTAATCCTAATGCATGAAGCTTTAATGACAATTGACATGGAATGCAAGAATTTGATGATATTCTTTAGAAATGTTCACCTTAACCGTTCCTTTACAATTCATTGCACATCATAATGACACTTCTGTAATTATAAAACCAATAATTTCTACTCATTAAGCAGTAAACTGTGACCGGCTTTGCCATACAGAATGATTTTCTTCCACTAAATATCAATTTAATGAACATAAAGTGATTACTGTACAGTAATTACAATGTAATAACAGGCCAGATTTTAGAACTAAACCACAAACACATTCTAATGATTATGCAATCCTCGGGAGATAAAAAAGAGCAACAAACATAGACAGTTGCATGATTTTGGTGGAAGATTGACTGAACCATTTTCCACCTCTCTTCTTATAACTTTAGGCAATTAATCAGAAGAAGCTGAAGGGAATTCCTTCAATTTGTGTTATCTTTGGTAGGACCAAAACTGTTATAACTTTACAGGAAGACTGTAAATTAGACATTGAAGTGATGCCAAGCTGAAAATGGAGACTGTTTCACAGCACGAGAGCTTTGGACACCATTTGTGGTAACAACAGTAAAAACCTTGCGCACTGCGCATTTCTGCAGGAAATATATGCACCTGCATCATAAAGTGTCTACTTAGTAATAATTACTGGAAGCACAAGCAAAGCTGGGAATTGTAGAAGAAATGCAAACGGAAAACAAATTCCTGTAATTTTTTTAACCTTATTTCGGAGTTTTGCAACTAATTTCAGAGTTCAACCATTGCCAAAAAGAGGCACACTTCGGAAGAGTTTCATTTGTGGATCTTACAAAGGGGTGAATTGATGGTTATTCAAAAGCATGTTTAAGAAGGAACTGCAGATGCTGGAAAATCGAAGGTAGACAAAAATTCTGGAGAAACACAGCGGGTGAGGCAGCATCTATGGAGCTAAGGAAATAGGCAACGTTTCGGGTCGAGACCCTTCTTCAGATTGATTTGAGGGTGTGGGGGGAGGGGGCGGGAAGAAGAAAGGAAGAGGCAGAAACAGTGGGCTGAGGGAGAAGGGGAGGAGAAAGCAGGGACTACGTGAAATTAGAGAAAGCAATGCTCATAACGCTGGGGTGTAAACTGCCCAAGCGAAATATGAGATGCTGCTCCTCCAATTTACTGTGGTCCTCACTCTGGCCATGGAGAAAGGTCGGATTCGGAATAGGCGGGGGAGTTGAAGTGCTGAGCCACCGGGAGATAAGGTAGGTAAATGTGAACCCAGCGGAGGTGTTGGGCGAAGCGATCGCCAAGCCTAGGCTCGGTCTCACCGATGTAGAGCAGCTGACACCTAGGGCAGCGGATGCAATAGATGAGGTCAGAGGAGGTGCAGGTGAACCTCTGCCACACCTGGAAAGACTGCTTGTGTCCTTGAATTGTATTCACTGGAGTTTAGAAGGATGAGGGGATATCTTATAGAAACATATAAAATTATAACAGGACTGGACAAGGTAGATGCAGGAAAAATGTTCCCAATGTTGGGTGAGTCCAGAACCAGGGGCCACAGTCTTACAATAAAGGGGAGGTCATTTAAGACTGAGGTGAGAAAAAAGTTTTTTACCCAGAGAGTTGTGAATTTATGGAATTCCCTGCCACAGAGGGCAGTGGAGGCCAAATCACTGGATGGATTTAAGGGAGCGTTGGATAGAGCTCTAGGGGCTAGTGGAGTCAAGGGAATTGGGGAGAAGGCAGGCACGGGTTATTGATAGCGGACGATCAGCCATGACCACAATGAATGGCGGTGCTGGCTCGAAGGGCCGAATGGCCTCCTCCTGCACCTATTTTCTATGTTTCTATGTATGGAGTCTAGGGGGGAAGTAAAGCGATAAGTGTAGCATTTCCTGCGGTTGCAAGGAAAAGTGCCAGGAGAGGGGGTGGTTTGGGTGGGAAGGGATGAATTGACCAGGGAGTTACGGAGGGAGCGGTCTCTGCGGAAAGCAGACAGGGAGGAGATGGGAAGATGTGGCCGGTGGTGGGATTCGGTTGGAGGTAGTGAAAATGTCGGAGGATTATTTGTTGTATGTGACGGCTGGTAGGGTGGAAGGTGAGGGCAAGGGGGACTCAGCCCTTGTTACGAGTGGGGGAATGGGGAGTGAGTGCAGAGTTATGGGGTATAGAAGAGACCCTGGTGAGAGCCTCATCTATAGTAGAAGAGGGGAACCCAAGTTCCCTGAAGACTGAGGACATCTCTGATGCCCTGGTGTGGAACACCTCATCCTGGGTGCAAATGCGGTGTAGACGGAGGAATTGGAAGTAGGGTGTGGAGTCCTTACAGGAAGCAGGGTGGGAAGAAGTGTAGTCCAGATAGCCTTGGGAGTCAGTGGATTTATATTGGATATCGGTCTGTAGTCTGTCACCTGTGATGGAGATAGTGAGGTCTAGAAATGGTTGCAAAATGTCGGAAATGGTCCAGGTTTATTTGAGTGCCGGATGGAATTTAATGGTGAAATGGATGAAGTCAGTGAGTTTTGTATGAGTGCAGGAGGTAGCACCAATGCAGTCGTTGATGTAGCGGAGGTAGAGTTTGGGGATAGGGTCCTGGTACGCCTCGAACAAAGATTGTTCAACGTGCCCTACAAAGAGGCAGGCATTGCTTGGGCCCATGTGCATGCCCATAGCTATGCCTTTTATTTGGAGGAAATTGGAGGAGTCAAACAAAAAGTTGTTAATGGTAAGGATCAACTCTGCTAGGCGGAGGATGAAGATTGGTTGGATCTGCAGTTGAGGAAGAAACGGAGCTTTAAGAAAATAAGGTCTTCATTAAAAAGCGTGTGGGACAAACTAACATAAAGATCATAAATACTGACTTCCATTGGAGCACAATTAGTTGCTATCTGGACACTACCATCAATTCCAGACTTTGGAATTAATGATAAATGTGATGAAGGTTTCAGAGGATGTAGTGCATTAGTCCATATGCTAGTAAAGAAACAATGAAATGCCATGATTGCTCAGGAAGTGATGGTTTGCATTAGTAACATTACTCTGAAGTGATGTGTGAACTCACTGATGGACGGAAGTAGCCTTTCACTGAAGCCGTGCTCTAGCTGTGTGTTGTCAATGAATACATAACCCATAGGTAGCAGCTCAAGCAAGTAGAAAAGCACAATTTGGAATTCCTTTCTGAAAGGTTTTGAAGATTTTGTATGGTTTTTTGCATGGGAAATCATGTCAGGAATTTGAGTATGTCCTCTGAAGAGATGACCTAGAGGATTGATAAGAACATGGCAATAGATAGTGCCTACATAGAACTTAGCAAGGCCTTTAACAAAGCAACTTATAATATGATCACATGGGAACTAGCCAGTTGGATACAAAATTGTTTTGGTGGTAGGAGTTTGAGGGCAGTAGTGGAGGGATGTTTTCAGATTGATGGCCAATGACCAGTGGTATGCTGCAGGAATTGATTGTGGATCCCTGTCAATTGGTTTGATTGTGGGTTGTTTATCATATATATTCATGACTTTGATGAGAATATAAGTGGCATGGTTGGTAAATTTGCTCACAACACCAAAACTATTATATTGTGGAGGGTAAAATTCTAGACCAACTGGAAAAAGTGACCAATATAATTTAACTCAGACAAATGTGATCTGATTCATTTTCGAAAGTGAAACCAGGGCAGGACATAACATAATGAATGACAGGGCTCTGTAGTGTGTTGTAGAATCTGGAGCAAAGGAGATTGAAATGTGACAAAGCTTACAAAGCTTTATACAATCATGAAGAGCATAGATAAAGTAGATTGTCAGTCTTGTTTTCCAGAGTAGGGTGGTCATAATCAGAGGGCAAAGATTTAAGATGCAAGGAAAAAGAAAAGAACCTGAGGGGGCAATTCTTTCACAAAGAAGGTGGGGTTATAATGAGTAAGCTGCCAGAGGAAGAGGTAGAAGTGAGTACAACTACAACGTTTAAAAGCTGCATAGATAGGAAGGTTTGTAGGGACACAGGTCAAATGCAGGCAAATGGGACTAGTGCAGTGGGCACCTTGGTCAGTATGGATGAGTTACACTAAAGGCACTGCATCCATGCTGCATAACTCTATGACTAAAAACCTTTACTTTTGGAACATTCTTTAAAACCTTTTTAAATCTTTACAATCTCTTTGCTCAGATTTTGACCAGTTGTCAGAATATCTTCTTATGAGGCTTGCTGCCAAATTTTGTCTAATAACCCTGTGAAATGTCTTTGGATATATTACTGAATTAAAAATGTGAAACAAATGCAAATTGATCTTGGGAGCAGGAAATCTTATTTCCACCAAGATTTATGAACGTAATATAAACCATGCAATTGATTAAAAAAAACAGCTTGATAGTAGTCCTGCAGAGGTTGGTTGATTTTCTGATAACTGAAATGCACCAAATATAGGTTTCCGTGATCCACTGCTCCCTATTTTTGATATTCCATCATTCTGAACAGAAACACAATTTATATAAATTTTTAATGTGCCAATTACTTCAGTTGAAATAATTGCTAGCCTCTGAATACACATTTGTAAAGGCAAGCTTGGAAAAATGTGCTGTTTTTTTTAATCACAATACATTAATAATTGTAACAGCATGATTTAATTTCTTCAGGCCAATTTTGAGCCCATTTCTATACATTTGACATTATATTTCATAACGGCTGATGTTTTAGCCTGATCCAAAATAAAACATAGAGAGTGGGTGACCTTTATATCTTCCTTACCAAAAAACAGAAAATGCTGGTAACACTCAGCCAGTCAGGTATGAATAAAGAGATGCTATTGATGTTTCAGGTCCTTGACCCTTTGTCAGAACTGGGGCGAAGATGCCCGACTTGTTCAGTGAACATTTTCTGCGTTAATTTCTGATTTCCACATTACAGTTCTTTGATTTTACTTTCATATCTTCAGTCAATACCAATTGTTGATGATGTGAAACTTGAACATGCAGTGCGGATCCTCAGCTACACCACACGACGGCGTATCATCCGCAGGCAAACGGCCTGGTGGAGCGGTTTCACCATCAGCTCAAGGACGCCCTGAAGGCACGGCTCAATGATCTGGACTGGGTGGATGCCCTGCCGTGGGTTTTGCCGGGGATCCGCACTGCACCGAAAGAGGACTTGGCCTCCTCCTCCGCTGAGTTGGTGTATGGCTCTCCATTGATGGTCCCCGGGGAGATCATCCCGCCGGCACAGGGCCAGGTGGAGCAGCCTTCGGAAGCTCTGCGACGTCTTCGGGAGATGGTGGACAAGCTGGCGCCGTTGCCCATGTTCCCTCTGCTCTGGAGGACTGCCAGTTCGTCTTCCTGCGTAGGGATGTGCACCGGACACCTCTCCAGCGGCCGTACGAGGGTCCCTTCTGGGTCCTGGAACATGGCTCATCCACTTTCGCCCTGGACATGGGGGGTCGGCATGAGACTGTTTCAGTTGCGCAGCTGAAGCCAGCACATATTGATATTGATCAGTCGGTGTTGGTAGCGCAGCCCCGTAAGCAAGGGTGCCCTCTGTCTAGGGTACCTCCCCCTCTGGCTACTCCGTATCCTGCACCTGTTGGTCAGTCGCCCGTTCCTGTGCCAAGTATGGTGTACCATGCTGGTAGCCGTGTATTCTCTCCTGTCCGTTTCATGCCTCGGGTACTGGGGGGGGTGGTCCTGTGGTGGTCCCTGGGGGGTAGGCCGCTCCTTGGATCATCCCCCTCACCGATTGAGTGATAGGGGCGTTGGTCTGCCACGGGGTTTCCTCACCACCCCTGGGTGTGTGCTCTCAGTGGTGTGTGCTGTGCTCTCGCTGTAGGGATTAAAGGACTACTGTTTAAACCTGCCTAGCGTCTGGCCTTTTCCTGACCTCGTCCAGGCTGCTACAATGGACAGATTACCGATGCAGCAAGGTGATGTAGCAAGTAAAGCAGCTTCCCCCCATCCCCAGTGATCTAACTTGAATACTGACTTCTGGATCCTCCGTGTGGTTCTCATGGTGACCATGGCTGTTCTAATTTCCAGCTAGCTATTGTTTTAGAGACCCTCATGTATGTGTTATAATGTAAAATGTTCATTGATTCTTGAAAGTAATTGGTGTTTGGTTGACCATCATAACAAGTGCTTGATGGACTTGTTGGGAGTATAGTTAGGACCATAAAATACTGTGTCATGACAGGGAAATCTAAATCAACAAGGACTGGGTTGACATCTTCAGTTTCAAGCCATAACCTTCATTTACATAAAAATACAGAACATTTATGAATTGCTTAGGTAGACAAAAGTGCTGGAGAAACTCAGCGGGTGCGGCAGCATCTATGCAGTGAGGGAAATAGGCAATGTTTTGGGCCAAAATCCTTCTTCAGACTGATGCAGAGTTGGGGGGGGGGGGGGGGGGGGGGGGGGAGGTGGGAAGAAGAAAGGAAGAGAAGGAGCCGGAGGGCTGAGGGAGAGCTGGGGAGGAGATAGCAAGGGCTACCGGAAATTGGAGAAGTCAATGTTCAAGCCGCTGGGGTGCAGACTGCCCAAGTGAAATATGAGGTGCTACTCCTCCAATTTCCAGTGGTGCTCACTCTGGCCATGGAGGAGGCCCAGGACAGAAAGGTCAGATTCAGAATGGGAGGGGGAGTTGAAGTGCTGAGCCACAGGGAGATCAGGTTGGTTAATGCGGACCGAACTGAGGTGTTTGGCGAAATGATCGCCAAGCCTATGCTTGGTCTCACCGATGTAGATCAGCTGACATCTAGAGCAGCGGTTGCAATAGATGAGACTGGAGGAGGTGCAGGTGAACCTCTGTCGCATCTGGAGCGACTGCTTGGGTCCTTGGATGGAGATGAGGTTGGAAGAGGTGCAGGTAAACCTCTGTCGCACCTGGAACTACTGCTTGGGTCCTTGAATGGACTTCTCCAACTTCCGGTAGCTCTTGCTGTCTCCTCCCCTTCCCAGCTATACCTCAGCCCTCTGGCTCCTCCTCTTCCTTTCTTCTCCCCCCCCCCCCCCACCACCCTGCAACAGTCTGAAGAAGGGTTTTGCCCCAAAACATTACCTATTTCCTTCGCTCCATAGTTGCTCCACTGAGTTTCTCCAGAATTTTTGTCTACCTTCGATTTTCCAGCATCTGCAATTCCTTCTTGAATATAAATTGCTTAGAACTTGTATTGCCTTTCTTCCTGTTCAAAATCAGACGGACCAGTTGCTTGTCCAGATTGATCTACACTTTTATCGTCATCCCATTGGAATATACATTTACTCTTATTTTTAATACATTTTTTATTCCTTCAGACAAAAATTAAGGAACTATAATTTTTGTTGTTGAAATTGTCAAACTGAAAGATCTTGCAATAACTCATTTCATTCTATGAGCAAGTAGGTTTCTAACACTGTAAAGAAAATGTCAAACTTCAATTGTCAATCAAGTCAATAATACAAGGGTTTTAAGTCTTAGATATGGATAATATAGCCCAGATCGACTTCAAGCAAATAGAATACTCCATGAGTCATGCAGCTTTGTAGATTAAGCTGCCTGTGAAACCCCTGGAGTATAAACATGAGTCAGTGCCAGCACTAATTAAAATATTATTAACAAAATATCACCATAAATCTTTGTACAAATTGGACAATGTTGTTGGGAATACTGTGCAGGGATTAATTTTTAATGATAATGAATTCCGACCTACAGGGGACTGAGGAGCGTGTATAAAATTAGAACATATTTCTTCCTCCAACACTGGTCAAACATTTTGGAGAAAGATTTTATATTGCACAGCTGTGTAACTGAAATGTGACTGACATGTCCAAATTGATTTCAAGTGGCATTAATCAACAACAAAAAACTGGCTTTAAATTATACATGGTTAATATTTGTTTGCGATTCTCGCAGAGCAAATGGGGGAAATGCAGGGAAAATAACTACTGGGTTGTGGGACCTGGAGACTCCTTCAAATATGAGGATTAAAAACTTTGCAGAAGCAATACAGTATATAAGAGGCTTGGGGACCTACTATTATCAAAAATCATAATAACATTAAGAGCAAAATAGAGCAATTATAAATCTAGAATTTAAATAATAAGTAGAGTTTTCACATCACTGAACTTTGGGGGACAAAGTGGCACAGCGTGGCCGTCTTATAGGGCCAGAGACCAGGGTTCAATCCTGACCACAGGTGCTTGTCTGTACGAAGTTTGTACATTTTCCCCATGACCTGCATGGGTTTTCTCTAGTTTCCTCCCACACTTCAAAAATGTAGAGGTTTGTAGTTTCATTGGCTTGGTATAATTGTAAATTGTCCCTAGTGTGTGTAGGCGAGTGTTAGTGTGTAGGGATCGCTAGTCGCCACAGACTCAGTGGGCCGAAGGGCCTGTTTCCATGCTGTATCTCTGAACTAAAGTAAACTAAACAAAATTTACCAAACTGAAATTTACATTATGTACATGTTTAGAAAAATAATTCAGTTAAGTTGGATTTCATAAATGATTCTAGGGTATTTTTTTCTTGTATAGTGCATTTATAATATACCTGCTTTGAATGCACAGTTTAAACTTCCAAAAGATTCTTAATGATGCAGTTACACCTTTTAAACGTGTACATGGGGTTTACAGCTTTGCTAACCATGCCTTGTGAAGCTTAATTATCTATACTATTACTAAAACTCGCATCTTGTCCTCTGCCGGTTTGCATTATTTTTAAATTTGCACCAAAACTCTTCCCTATATCACTAGGATTTTTTGCCCCCTTACTCACTGTTCTCTGCTCCAAGCGCACCAAGTTTTGTTCTGATCGGTGGAATATTACAAAAATTATGAAGGTTTAATAAATCGTGACATCAGCAGATTGGACTTCAGACCTGTCAGTCACCATGAAGGTAATGCCCCTTCTGGCACCCGCTGTCAATCACTGGGGCGAGTAAATCCCAGGAGGTGGGGCTGAGTACACAAGCCATGCTGATTGAGTCTGCAAGCCGTGCAGATTGAGTCCTCAAGCACTGCTGAGTGATCCCGCGAGAGTGGAGCCTGGGACGCCGCTGTATGGAGTCGGGGAAGCCACTATGTGGAGTCGGGGAAGCCGTTGAGTGGAGTTGGGGAAGCGGCTGAGTGGAGCCAGTAGGGGCTGTATGGTGCCGTGGCCAGTGGCCACTGAGTGGAGACCATCCCCCCCACCCACCACTACTCCCCCCACCACACACCCACACCCTCTCTAAATATCCACTCCCCTTTTCCCTCCCCAATTCCCCCTCCCCGCTTCCCCTCTCCTGCCCCTCCTCCCCACACACCCCCTTCCCCCACACATCCACACCCCCGTTTAACCCTCCCCCATTCCCCCCACCCCCACCCCACCCTACTGCTCTACACCAGCCCACCCATCCCCCCACACCACCCCACCCCTCCCATCCCCACACCACCCCACCCCTCTTCACCACTCCAAACCCCCACACACCACCCCACCTCCCACACCACCCCACCCTCCACATATCACCCATCCCCCCACACCACCACCTCCCCCACACCACCCTCTGCCCCCACACCCCCCCAAACGCACCCCGTCCCCCACACAAAACCACCCCAGACCTTCCACCCCACAACCCCCTTCTCCCACTCCCTGCAATTCCCCACAGCACCCTCCCTCATACCACACTCCCCATACCCCCTCCCCCCCACACACACACCCTCCCCCACATACACACCCTCCTCCCCCACACCGCCATCCCTCACACCCCCTACCCCATACTTTGCTCCCCCACACCTCCCTTCCCCACCTCCCTACGCACCCCACACACCCCACAACCCCCACACACCACACCACCCACCCCCCTACACCACCCCAGCCCACCACACCACCCCGACCCCCACACACCACCCCACCCCTCCACACCACCCCCACCCCACCCACACCAATCCTCCCCACACACCACCTCTCCCCTCCCCCCACACGCCCTCTCCCCCCAGACACCCCCACACACAAACCCCATCCCCCACATACGTCCCCCACAGACCCATCTCCCCCACACACACCCACGCCCCCCTCCCCCCCTCCCCCCCTCCCCCTCCTCCCCCATACACACCCCCTCCCCCACACACCACCACACCCCACACCCCCACACACCCTGCACCATCTGGCCCCCCTCCCCCACACCACTCCCCCTCCTCCACACCACCCCCCTCTCCCGCACCACCCCCCTCTCCCCCATCCCCCTACCCCACACCATCCCGTCTCCTACACCATGGTGGAATATTGCATTGGGGAATGGGTGGCATTTGGGAACCGGGCCTCCCGTGTGACTGGGACCCAATGGATCTCACTTTATCTGGTATACTTATAAAACTCTCATCTTGTCCTCTTCTGGCTTGCGTTGTTTTTAATTTTGCCCCAAAATGGTACCCGATAGCGCTATAATTTTTGTCATCTTACTCGCCATTCTCATGTGCTGCAAGTGCATCGGTGAAATATTACAAAAGTTATTCATCTGTCATTTGCTGGGTCTGTGACGCCGCTTCCGGCACCTGCTGTCAATTACCAGTGGCGAGAATAAAGCTGAAGGAGCGGAGTGAGCAGAGTGTGGGCTGTGTTCCGTGGGTGTCGACGGTGGTGGCCGCCACGATCAGCCGGGAGCCGACAAGTGCAGCCGGGGCTGGGAGCCACTTTGTGCAACAGGCTCCGGGGACGGAAGCCATTGAGTGAGTCTGGAGCCAGGTCCTGGACCTGGTGAGTGCGGTTGGAGCCGGGGCAGGGAACCGCTGAATCCACACAAACCCCACCCCATCACACACCCCCAACACTCCCCCTCCCTCCACAACTACATAAACCCCTGCGCCCCCGCCTCTCCCCCACACACGGACCCCTCCCCCTCTCACATGCACACCCTCCCCAACCCCCACAACCCTTCCTCCCCACACAGACACCCCTCCCCCACAACCCCCCTTCGCCCACAACCTCCCTTCCACAATGAAACTAAATGTCAGAAGTGGAGTTGAATGTCCATAGAAGGCAATGGTACAATTTTTGCTCACACAGAATGGTTTTCAGTTGTGTGTCCAGCACTTTCATGCCATATTCTCAGAGTACCTCAACTATGCGAGTATCTTCAACTTGGATAGAAGGTTGTAGTTAAAATTGTAGAGAAATAAAGCTGGAGTGGTAGGGTGGATACAATTACTGAGATTCATGGAGCAGGTACAATTTTGCAGAGGGATCTAAACAATATTCCGGCTGGGAAAAATGTAGGGATGAAAAACGTTGCTGAAAATTGAGACAACGTACTGTGCCGTTAGTCATGACACCAGATCAGAAAGACCACATTGGCACTTGTAGGAAGATGAACTCACACGATAGTCTTTATTTCCAACATTGACCAATAATGGCATGAAGGTTCAAGTCTGCATATCTTCATCACTGAGATGGACAATGAATAAGGCCTCAGTTTCTTCTTATTCTTCTTCCTCTTCCTCTTCCTCTTCCTCTTCCTCTAATCACTAATAATCAGTAATTGGATCCAACATTGGCTCGTATGACTTTGGCTTCAGCCCAGTCCAGAGTGCCGGTGTTTTCTGGCAGCGAGGTACTATCAGTTGGCTTCTTCTGTCCCGTGTGTTCGTGATAGGGATTGGAGTGGACCTTAGGAAGGATGAGTTATCGCAGTAGATGGTGGATGGTAGAAATGAACACAAATCTGTTTAATGAGTGATGTTGAACTTAGTTGTACAAAGGCAGGGAAAAATGTGCATGTGGTGCTCAACACAACTTTATTCTAATCTTGACAGAACAATAATCAATTAAGGTGGAGGAATTTTGAGACTTTAATGGGAAATTGCTAAATTATTAAAGTTAAAGTCAGAGTTCATCGTGCTGATGCAATACTAAACTAGAAATTATTTTTTTTAAACCTGCAACGTTATCATTCTGAAGTGTGTCCATGTTCAGTATGGTTGCAGGGCTGCCACGGGAATCTAAAATAAAGACTTAATCACAAGGCTAACTTTGGATGTTGGAACCTGATGGATTAATATGGAGCCAAAGGCTGCGGTTGAATTGCAGGATATTTTTTGGTTCTTTTCTGCCACATTAGAGACTTATGCTCCTATCCCACTTAGGAAACCTGAACGGAAACCTCTGGAGACTTTACGCCCCACCCGAGGTTCCCGGAGGTTCTGGTCCTGCGGCAACCACCTTCAACTAGCATCGCAACAGGCTTCGACAAAAAAATTACCGATTTTTAAAACGGAAACCACTTTTGACCATTAGGGAGACTGACGAAAACCTCCGGGAACATCTAGGAACCTCCGGGGACCGCACAGAAACCGTGGGTGGGGCGCAAAGTCTCCAGAGGTTTCCGTTCAGGTTTCCTAAGTGGGACAGGGGCGTAACTAAACCAATGAGGTAAAACGGCAATAGCAGTGGGTGTGCATGGGCCACATTTCAAGACCAAAATTTCTAACCAGAAAAAAACAACAAATAAATCAGGATTGTTTAGAAGTGCATAAAATCCTAGGTGGAAATGAAGAGATAACATTTCATAAAATGTATGCTAGGTCTTGACTATAACGGAGTGAATTAATGACAACTGGAAACTGAATTTTCTGAGTAGGCAAAAGGCATAAAAGTTAAATGAATGTGCTTTTATGGGTAGGCCGTGAGTCCATCAGTTGAGTAATGTTTATTTGTGTTTATTATTGTGATCTTTGGTCCGTTAGAGGCAACAGAAAAATATAGCTCTTTCTACAATTTGTGTTTTTTGAATGGCTGGAGAGACTGTGAAAAATGAACATGAATGAATAACAATGCGAAAGATATAAATTAAAATTGGAAATATTCTGAAAAAAGTATTAAAATATTCTGTATGCATACATGAAAAACCCCAGGATATTATTAGGTTGGAATATTTCCAGGTAATATATTTCTGCTGTGTCCTGGGCTCTATTTTTGGTTCCTATTTCTTTAGTTTTTTTTAATAACTTTACATTATAAATGTAATAGTGTCTGTAGGCCATGCAGCTCCAAACGCTAATTAATTGTGTACAGGGTAATCAATCTCAATTTGATAGTAATCAATTATGGCAAGTGGTTTGTGTGATATCATTTCTACAGACAGTTGTAAGTAGATGAGTTTACATAATTGCAGATATATGACATGTGTGGAGTCCTGTCTGCTGTTGACATATGTTCTGCCTTTTTGGGACTATATGTCAATAGGTGTATTAAAGTCAAAACACTAATAGGTGGAGACAAGAATCTGCAGATGCTGCAATCTTATGCAAAAAGGTCAGATGGCAATTGTGGAAGGAAATGGACAAATGGCAAACCAGGGTGGGACCCTTCTTCAGATTGATCCTAGTAGTGAGGAGAGAGCTGGAAAATAGAGATGGGGATGGGCTTAGCCTGGCAAGTGATAGATAAAAGGACATTTTAAGAAGATGGGTGGATTAAGTGACAAAGGCTGAGGTGAACAAAAAGACAAAAGTGTCAGAGAAGGAAAAAAAGAGTGAAATATTAAGCTGGAGGATGGGATATAGGTGGTGGAGATAAGAGGGAGGGATAAAAGAGAATGGGATATGGAACATGGGGATGAGTTAATGTGCATGTGATAGGAGCAGAATTAGGCCATTCAGCCCATCGCTTACTCCACCATTCAAACATGGCTGATCTCTTTTGCTCTGAACCCCATTGCCTTCTCTCCTTAACTCCTGATACCTATACTAATCAAGAATTTATCTATCTCTGCCTTAAACATATCCATTTATATCATCCATGAGAGATTAGTGTATGGAGGATGGTAAAGGAGCAGGGTGACTGGAGAAGTGGGAGATGGTAGAAATATGTGCATACCTGTGGAGGGCTGGGATGGTGAAGGATTTATTGTCTTTCAGGGTCACACGTCATAAGAAAAATGTAAATTTTATTCTAAATAGTACTTTCTCAATGATCAATGATTAGTGAAAATGTTTATGCCTAAAGTAATATTAACAGTCCTTAAGTCCAAAACCATTGATGGCAATCAATATAACTATTTGTACTTGAAAACTAAGGTGTCTTTTTTACTGCCTTAGGAAGATGCATTTATATCAATTAGGATTCTCATGATTATTTAATCAACAATGATTTGTTTAGAGTGAGCATTCTGCACATTATTTAGTTATTGAATGCATTCTCAGTGATAATAGTTTTTGGAGTCATCACATTTCAGATGGATATGCTTTACCCAAAGCTGAACAAAACTACCCCCTGGAGATTTATATTATTTTTTCTATGATTTAAATACCAAGCCAACCTTTTTATCTTTGTAAAATAATAACCTAAGTGCAATTTCATTGTGAGCAGTGCATGATTTTCTTATTCATTAATTTTGGGTCTGTTTATCAGAAAATTGAGGGGATTCTTAAGAGGAAGTACTTTAGCCAGTAGTCTGAACTTTAGTCTGAACTAACTGAAGGACAGATGATTGCACGATGATGAATGGATAATTAGTCACCAATGGATGAATGATTACTCACTGATCAATGTATAATTAACTACTGGAACAATGTTAATTCCTCACTGGGAAAAGAATGATGACTTCAGAAGGAATGAATACTCACACGGAAACATAATTACTGACTGAAGGAAGAAAGAAAGCTCATTGAGGGAAAAATAATTGGATTTACCATATATGCCAGTAATTATTCCATATACATCCTTCCAGCTGGATAAAATGATTCTGCAGATGTACTTGAGTCACTGCTATCAATATGCTTATTTATGTGTTACTCATTTTGGAATTTATTGAATAATTATTTGTTCAAATATAAAGGATTGAGATGTGCAATTAAACTACAGATTAAAAATAGATGATTCTATCTTTTAAGGAAATAATGCAAAGTAAAAAGTGATATCCCCCTGCATGAGTACATTTGAACCACATTATCAAGTATTATACAGCTAATAAGTGTTTTGGTCGAAGATAGACACAAAATGCTCTAGTAACTCAGCGGGACAGGCAGCATCTCTTGATAGAAGGAAAGGGAGACGTTTCGGGTCGGACTGAGAATCAGGGGAGAGTGAGACAGAGATAAGGAATGGTAGGATGTGAAAACGAGACATCAAAAGAGAAGCGGTTCAAGGAAAATGTAGAATAGAGCATTGTTAGCTATTAGAAGGTGACAACGAAGCATACAGAGATAACATTGGGGAGAGATGGAGAGAGAAGGAAAGCAAAGGTTACTTGAAGTTAAAGAAGTCTATATTCATATCGCTGGGGTGTAAGCTGTCCAAGCAAAATATGAGGTGCTGTTTCTCCAATTGGTATTGTGCCTCACTCTGACATTGGATGAGGCCCAGGACAGAAAGATCAGTATGGGAATGCGAGGGAGAGTTAAAGTGTTCAGTAAAACAGGATTTCAGGTAAGTCAAACAGCTTCTGCTATAAACAGAAGGCATTGCAATGTTAACGGTGCCTTTATATCTATGCTTGTATACTTCAAAATGAGTTCATTTCTGGGCAATTTTAATTGACATATAGGGCAGGAAACCCATGGGATTGAGGAGAATTCAGTTTTTGCACCTATTATGCTAATAGGATTCTTCTATTAAAATACAATATAAAAGTAGGGCTGGGAATGGTAGTTGCCTTCTGTTTAACAAATACTGTCACATTTTGAATATCTGCAAAAGCAAAATTAAAACAAGAAACTAAAGCAAAAGAGATAGGAGAAAAGTCTAGCTTGATCCTTATTCAAACAATATACATATCTCATGACTTAATGGCAATAATTGTACTGACTTTGAATCAAGGTGTTAACAACCAAACAACCAAAAAAATTAATTTGCTTTTTTCATGGCAGCTACAGTGGCTTGCAAAAGTATTCATACACCTTGAACTTTTTTCACATTTTGTCATGTTACAACCCACAAACGTAAATGTATTTTATTGGGATTTTATGTGATAGACCAACACAAAGTGGAGCATAATTGTGAAGTGGAAGGAAAATGCTACATGGTTTCCAAATTTTATTTACAAATAAAAAAACTGAAAAGTGTGGCGTGCAAAAGTATTCAGCCCCCCTGAGTCAATGCTTTGTAGAACCACCTTTCGCTGCAATTACAGCTGTAAGTCTTTTGGGGTATGTCTCTACCAGCTTTGCACATCTAGAGACTGAAATTTTTGCCCATTCATCTTTGCAAAATAGCTCAAGCTCAGTCGGATTGGCTGGAGAGCGTCTGTGAACAGCAATGTTCAAGTCTTGCCAGAGATTCTCATTTGGATTAAGGTCTGGACTTTGACTGGGCCATTCTAACACATGAATATGCTTTGATCTAAACCATTCCATTGTAGCTCTGGCTGTATGTTTAGGGTTGTTGTCCTGCTGGAAGGTGAACCTCCACCCCAGTCTCAAGTCTTTTGCAGACTCTAACAGGTTTTCTTCCAAGATTGCCCTGTATTTGGCTCCATCCATCTTCCCATCACTCTGACCAGCTTCCCTGTCCCTGCTGAAAGAAAAGCATCCCCACAGCATGATGCTGCCACCACCATGTTTCACAGTGGGGATGGTGTGTTCAGCGTGATGTGCAGTGTTTAGTTTTTTCCACCACACATAGTGTTTTGCATTTATGCCAAAAACTTCCATTTTGGTCTCATCAGACCAGAGCACCTTCCTCCACATGTTTGCTGTGTCCCCCACATGGCTTGTGGCAAACTGCAAACGGGACTTCTTATGGCTTTGTTTCAACAATGGCATTCTTCTTGCCACTCTTCCATAAAGCCGATTTGTGGAGTGCACAACTAATAGTTGTCCTGTGGACAGAATCTCCCACCTGAGCTGTGGATCTCTGCAGCTCCTCCAGAGTTTACCATGGGCCTCTTGGCTGCTTCTCTGATCAATGCTCTCCTTGCCCGGCCTGTCAGTTTAGGTGGATGGCCATGTCTTGGTAGGTTGCAGTTGTGCCATACTTTTTCCATTTTCGATGATGGATTGAACAGTGCTCCGTGAGATGTTCAAAGCTTGGGATATAACCTAACCCTACTTTAAACTTCTCCACAACTTTATCCCTGACCTGTCTGGTGTGTTCCTTGGGCATCATGAAGCCCAAGGAACACATTGTCACATTAGTGAACAAACATTGTTGGTTCACTAATGCTCTCTTGTACCTTCACCTCCCCCCTCCCACTCCTTTCAGACCTCTGAGGCTGACTCCTCCACCTCAATCTACTGCATCCGCTGCTCCTGAAACAGAATATCCCCTCCCATTCTGTATCTGCCTGGGCCTCCTCCATGGCCAAGAACTTGAGGATGAGAATTTTATTATTTCTGAACCCTCTGTCTCCTCCCCCTCCCCACACACACCACTCTATCTCTGTGGTCGCACCGGCTTTCATTTTCAAACCACCAAACAGCTTAAAGGCTTGTTCCCTTTATCATCGTACTTTTTTGGTTCTTTTATCTTCACATAACCGTCTATATCTCTGATCCCTGACCAGTTCTGAAGAAGGTCTCTCGCCTCTCCTTCGCTCCTTAGATGTGCCTCACCCGCTGAGTTTCTCCAGCACTTAGTGTAACCCTTGTTTGTTCACTAATGCGGTCTCTAACGAACCTCTGAGGCCTTACAGAACGCTGTATTTTAATTGAGGTTACACAAGTGGACTCTATTTACTATTTAAGTACTTCTGAGGCATCGGTAATTTTAGGGGTATCAGGGAGGGGGCTGAATACTTTTTGCATGGCCACACTTTTCAGTATTTTATTTGTAAAAAGATTTGAAAAACCATCTATCATTTTCCTTCCACTTCAACAATTATGCGCCACTTTGTGTTGGTCTATCACATAAAATCCTAATAAAATACATTTACGTTTGTGGTTGTAACATGACAAAATGTGGAAAAGTTCAAGGGGTATGAATACTTTTGCAAAGCCACTGTATAACCTATTTGATAATGAGTTTAATATACTTCATCCACAAAGTCAGCTATGTGGAAGCCACTAAGAAGGGTCTCGATCTGAAACATCATATGCCCATTTTCCTCCACAGATACTGCCTGACCATTGAGTTACCCCAGCGCTTTGTTTTGTACAGGACTTCCCCAATTACAAATGTGTGATTTAGGGACAGCCATTGTCATAGAGCCATACAGCACAAAAACAGGCCTTTGGCCCAACTTGCCCATGCCGACTAAGCTGCCCCTCCTACATTGATTCTACCTTTCCAAGATGGCACCTGTCTGTGGCGACATGTTGCTGCAGCACAGCAGAAAATCATCAAAATATAATAGTTCTCAGCTTTCCTGTACAAAAGAAACAGCAAAACAAGCGCTGTAACAGACAAGCATTTAAATCCATTAGCACTATGTGATCTACCTGCAGCAACGGAGCTGCCGACTATAAGGGAATTCCCGATCGCAGGGGAATCCCCGACCTGGCGGAGGATCGCAGGAACAATAAGTATTGTACGTGGAAACATCGGGGAGGCCTCCATTCGTGTCTGGAATGTGGCCGGTGGACAGTCTACAAGTCAGACTGAAGCGCAGGGGACTACGATCCCCTCTCCTACCATCCTACTAGCCAATGTACAATCGCTGGCAAAATAAAGTGAGGACTTAAGGTCAAGGCTGCTTTATCAAAGGGAGCTGAGGGAAATGCTGTGTGTTCTGTTTCACAGAGACGTGGCTCACCTGCAGCTCCCCCAGACTCGGCCGTCCAGCCATCATCTGGAACCGACGCAGGCATCTGGGAAAGGGAAGAGGCCATTAATTCACTCCTACAAGGCAAAATCAGGAGGCAGCTCAAGCGTCTGCCTCTTGGTCAACTCTTCGTGGTGATCTTTATTTCGTGAACAGTTCTGTCTAACTCCGGCGCTCTGCACTTGGAACATCTTTTTTTTTAGCCAGGTAAAGTACCGCCCCTTTACCTCCCGAGGGAATTCACCTCCATCATACTGCCCACGGTCTACATCCCACCCCAGGCAGACGACTGTCTAGCATTGGAGGAGTTGCACGCCGTGGGTCAACAAGCAGCAGTCAGCGTACCCATTGCCAATGCCTTTACCACCATACCCTGGGACTTCAACAAAGGCCAACCTGAAAAATCACTCCCAAACTAATAACCAACATGTCATCTGCAGAACCAGAGGATTAAACAACCCTTGGGACCACTGCTATACGACCATCAAAGATGCCTTTCGCTCTGTCCTTCACCCTCACTTCGGGAAATCCAAACCATTCAGCGTGCTGCTTCTTCCTGCACACAGGCAGCAACAGAAGAGCGTATCCCCAGGGGTGAGGACAGCACAGAGCTGGTCTGGGGAGGTAGAGGAAGAACTATGGGACTGCTGGAGTCAGTAGACTGGGCAATGTTCAATGACTCGTCAAAGGACTTGAATGAATGCCACTGTCGTTTACTGACTTCATTAGGTAATTTGTGGAGACTGTGTTCCTACAAAAATCTTCTGAGTGTTTTCTAACCAGAAGCCTTGCATGAACCAGGAGGGGATCCACATTCTTCTAAGGACAGGAATCATGGACATTCAGGTCTGGTGACGCAGAGGTCTATAAGAAGTCCAGATACGACCTGACATGCTGGAGGATGTGGCGGATGTTCGGCAACTGTGGCAGGGCTTGAATACCATCACCCACCGGTCCTACACACAGCGAAATAAGAGGCAAAAAAAACCCCATTTACATATGTATTCAGACACTTTACTCAGTACTTTGTTGAGGCACCTTGGCAGCAATTACAGCTCAGGTCTTCTTTGTATGATGCTGCAAGCTTGGCACACTTGCACTTGGGTAATTTCTTCCATTCTTCTCTGCAGATCCTCTCAAGCTCTGTCAGGTTGGGTGGGGATCGTCAATGCACAGCTATTTTCAGGTCCCTCCAGAGATGTTCGTTCGGGTTCAAGTCCGGGGGGACTCTGGCAGGGCCACTCAAGGACAATTCACAGACTTGTCACAAAGCCACTCGTGCGTTGTCTTGGCGGCGTGCTTAGGGTCGTTGTCCTGTTGGAAATGCCCTCTGCCCCAGTCTGAGGTCCAGAACGCTCTGGAGTAGGTTTTTCATCAACGTTTCTCTGTATACATTGCTCCGTTTCATCTTTCCCTCGATCCTGACTAGTATCCCAGTTCCTGCCGCTGAAAAACATCCCCAGAGCATGATGATGCCACCACCATGTTGCCACATTCATTTCATCAAAATCACAACCGTAGGTATGGTATTGGCCAGGTGATGAGCGGTGCCTGGTTTCTTCCAGACGTCACGCTTGGCATTCAGGCCAAAGAGTTCAATCTTGGTTTCATCAGACCAGAGAGTCTTGTTTCTCATGCCTTTGGGCAAATTCTAAGCGGGTTGTCATGTGCCTTTTACTGAGGAGTGGCCTCCATCTGGCCACTCTACCATAAACGCCTGATTTGTGGAGTGCTGCAGATATAGTCTCCTTCTGGAAGGTTCCTATCTTCACAGAGGAACTCTGGAGCTCTGTCAGAGTGAACCATCGGGTTCTTAGGCCCCTCCCTGACCAAGGAGGCCTTCTCCCTGATTGCTCAGTTTGGCCATGAAGAGTCCTGGTGGTTCCAAAGTTCATCCATTTAAGAATGGCCGAGGGCCACTGCTCTTCTGGACCTGCAATGCTGCGGGTTGTTTTTGATATAAATAGAAAATAATATTAAATAAAACCCTTCCCCAGATCTGTGTCTCGACACAATCCTGTCTCGGAGGTCTACGGTCAATTCCTTCGTCGTCATGGCTTGGTTTTTGCTTGATATGCACTGTCAAACTGTGGGGTCCTTAATAAGACAGGTATGTGCCTTTCCAAATCATGTCCAATAAATGTAATTTTACGTCTGGTGGTAGAACATCTCAAGGATAATCAATCAAAACAGGGATGAACCTAATCTCAATTTTTGAGTGTCACAGCAAAGGGTCTGAGTACTTATGTAAATGTGATATTTCAGTTATTTATTTTTAATTAATTACTTTGCAAAAATTTCTTAACACCTGTTTTCACCTCTTCATTCTTGGGTTTTGTTGTAGATTGATGATTAAAATAAATGAATTTAATCCATTTTAAAATAAGGCTGTAATGTTACAAAATGTGGAAAATGTGAAGGGTCTGAATACTTTCTGAATGCACTGTATGTGTATATAGATTCCACTGAACGTTTCTCTCTTGTTTATTTTATATTGTTTAGAGTGTACATGTTTACATATTCTATTGTGCTGCAGCAAGTAAGAATTCATTGTTCTATCTGGGACATGTGGACAATAACATATTCTTGACTCTTGACTCTCTTGACATACCTGTCTGCATTTGGATCTATATTCCTCTAAATCTTTCCTGTCCGTATACCCTGCCAAATATATTTTAAAGTTGTTTTAGCATCTGTCTCAACTATTTCCTCCGGCAACTCATTGCATATACCTACTGCTCTCTATGTGAAAAAGCTGCCTCTCAGATTCCTATTCAATATTTCCCCTCTCACCTTAATAGCAAGATTAAACGAGAACTTACCAAGTTCGAAGGTTGATCTTCATTTTACGAGGATTTGCGGTGTGGGATTTCGTGAAGACCCGCCAGCACGCAATGCGCTGACAACCTTCAAAGCAGCGGTGTGGAATCACAGAACGCACCATGACTGAAAATAGTGAGATGAAGAACGTAGAACTTCCGAGTTGACCTTATGATAGAGGGTGGGAGCGGGGGGCACAAATATCCCTCACCGCAACTCCTCGTAAAATAAAGATCACCTTCGAACTTGGTAAGTTCTCATTTAATCTTACTATTTTACTTCGGAGTCACGTGAGTGACTTCGTGAAAATTTCAAAGCTCCTGTGATTTCACGCCTGGACAACGGCCAATGCTATCACACTTCCCGCAATTCTGATGGAGGAAGGCTGTTAATGCAGTTCAGTCGAAAACTGGCTGAACAAATAATACATATTTAATCAAATAATAACAAAACCCAATAAACCCTTATTTTTTTTTTTATAACAAACACATAACCCCCCCCCCCCCCCCCCCCCCCCATTTATTATATTTTTTTTTTTATATTTTAATATAAATATATATTTTTTATTTTTTCCCAATTTTTTTTAATTTATATTTTTATTTTTTTCCCCCATCATTTTTTTTTTATTTTTTCTTTTTTTTTCCCCCCCCCATTTTTTAATTTTTTTTCCCCTTTTTTTTCCCCCCCCCCCCCTTTTTTTTGTTTTCTTTTTTTTTTTTTTTTTATTTTTTTTTTTCCCCAATCCCCCCCTTTTTTTTTTTTTAGGGGAGAGACATTCACTGAGCGCTCCCAGCACAGCTTCTGCGAATGTCGCACCGGTGGGGGCGACCAGTGGCTATTGTAGAACCTTTGGAAGGTTTCTTCACTGGCCCAGCCCGCGGTGGCGAGGATGTGGTCCATGGGGCACCTCCAAGGCCCTCGCCGCTGATGTGGATGCAGCCCTAGTGGAATGAGATTTAAAAATGTTAGTAGCAACTCCTGCTGCATCCAACACCACCCTGAGCCACCTGGCGATAGTCCTGTACAGTCACACCGATGATGCGGAGTTTGTGGCTGATGAGGAGCCCCTGCTCCTTCCCTGATGGTTGTTGTAATACGGATATAGTGGTGGAGATGGGTGACTATGCAGAGGGTGGCATCTACAGAGTATGCCCGAAACTCCAACTGCAGCCCATGAGCTCCTGGCCTGTGCTGCTTCAATAAGTCCTGGACAAAGAAATTCATTTGATTAGGGGTGGAAACCATGCTATCCAGCTGCAGCTTTTGTAATGTCTGGACTCGTTGGGCTGTAGTCAGTGCCATCGGCATCACCACTTTGAGGGTGAGCTGTTTGAGTGGTAACTCATTCAATGGAGCCCAGCTCCTCAGTAGCAAGATCCCTACATGAACCTAGGTGAAGGTGTATCTGGGTCGTGGAGGGTTGGTGTTGAACACTCCCCTCATGCGTTTAGACACCCAGGTGGTTTGAGCCTATACCTATGTCCAGGTAGGAGGATAGTGCAACTCCTGTCGCTGTTGATGGCACTGTAGCTAAGGCCAGCATCGAAATGGCCAGCTAGGAATTCCAGGACATCAGGGATAGTTGCCGTGTTGGAAGTCGTGTTGGTACGAGAGCAGAGTGCCTCCCACTTCCTGATCTGCGTGAGGTACTGCCTCCGAGTTGGATTCTCGGCATGATGCTGAGATGAGTTCCATGGCTCGTGGTGAGAAGCCAGCGTTGATGAGTGGTCTTTTTAGAACCTGCAGGCCAACAAGTTTAGGTGACAATGGCATGGATGTGTATTCCCCCGTAATGGGGTGAGTAATTCAATTTGGGGTGTTTTCCCAATCGAAACCCATGGTCGTTTCAAAATTTTAAGGACCATCGGGTACCATGGCTGTGTAGGCCAGTCGGGAATGATCAATATGCCAGTTGCAGAGTCCAGTTTAATTTTCTGCAATACCCAACTGATGAGCAAAATGGGGGAAATGCCTAGCAAAACCATTTCCCCCAATGGATAGAAAACGCATCCATTGCTATTGCCCCAGGGTCTGGTTCCCAAGACACATTACGTTGGTATCTTATGGTTCAACCTGGACGCAAAAAGGTCAATATCTGGTGTCCCGTAGTGAGCTATAATGTCTCCAAAAATTTGGGGGTTCAACATCCACTCGATGTTGTCATTGAATACTCGTGGACCTGTGTCCGCCACTGTATTAAGCTTCCCTGGCAATAGGTCGCTGTAATCCAAAATATTCCTCTCGATGCACCAGTGCCCAAATTGTGTTTGCCAATCATCACAAGATAGCGACCTGTATATCACCCATATGATTGATGTAAGCCACCACTGTTGTGTTATCTATTTGGAGACGGACATGTAAGTCCCGTGAGTTAGTACAGTAAGCCAGCAGTCCATGAAACGCCCCTAACATTTCTAATTTAATTTATCCCGTGTGACTGAAGGAAGGTAGAACTCACGAGAGTCCCATCTGCCACAACAACTGGACATAGTATCAGTTGCTCCCCAGCCTTGTGCGCTTGCGTCAGTCTGTAGCACGACGGATGGGTTGCTTACTATGATGGGTCTGTGACACTCGCTAATATTGTCAATCCACCATTGTAGCTCGGTTCTAGCCTTTGGTGGTAACCGGATTGGTCGATCAAAAGTGCCCCAGCATTTGCTTTTAATGCTGCGATCTTTGTTATTTGTCAATTTTGGTAATGTAGCAGGTCCGAATTGTGCAGCTGAGAATGTAGCTAAAGCCAATTTCCCTATTTACTTTTAGCCGTTTGCCGGATGGTCGGTACCCTGGCGCAAGCAAGACTGTGGCAAACTCCTCTTTTTATAGCAGTAGCTTTATTGGTTGGGATGGTGATCATCAATTAAGGTGGTGTCTAGGGTGAACCCCAAATAATCCATTACCCATGACGGGTGCAATTTGACTTGTCTGGATGGATTACAAATCCCAGCTTCTTGAATAAATCCTTAGTTGCTGCCACTACCCATGTAGCAATTGGAGGGTCTGACCCACTATTAGGATATCATCTAAATATGCCATGGACCAATGTAATTTTGTTGTCGGAGAAGAGCCAATATAGTTTTACTAATTTTGTAAATAGTCTAGGGGCTGTGGTGATTCCATTGGGCAATGCTTTGTATTCCCATAATTGTTCCTTCCAGACAAATTTCAGATATTTTCTGTGAGGTTCAGTGATGGGCACTGTATAGTATGCATCTTTTAAATCGATGCATGCCATAAAGTACCCCGGGTAAATGCATCTGCTTGGCTGTTTCAAAGGTATCCATTTTAAAGTGGGTATATTGTACAAAAGTGTTCAGCTCAGTTAGGTCTATTATAATTCGACACCCCCCATCTTTTTTAATTCTGGTGAAAATGTTGGACACAAACTCAAAGGCTTTGTGCGTTGTTTTCCCAATCACCCCTTTGGCTGCTAGCCGTACAATTTCAGCATGTCCTGCTTCCACCTCTTTTTGGGAGAGTGTATATTTCCGATGAGGCGAATGCCGGGTAGGGGGATTTTTACCATCAATGAATTCTATGACATAACCTTGAACACTTTGTAAAATAAACTCATCTGTGGTGATAGTGTTCCATATTCCCAAAAAGGCCCGCAATCGCTCACCAATTTGTGCAGGAAGGGATGCTACGGTCTGAGAGGAACCAGGCCCCCTTACCTCATGGTTAACGACGGCTCCTGGCGTATGTCGTTTTGGGTGGACGTTGTGGAGGTTGTCGGGATGGCGGCCGCATCTTCCATGCAGGCCGCTGTTGGCCTTGCCCTAAAAAAGGCCGCTGTGTTTGGGGAAGTGGAGGTGGATAGGCCTTGGTGTCCTGTCTGGCTGCCGCGGTTTCCAGTTTGTGTGTGGTTGTTGCCGGTGGTATGGGTGAAGTCCTAGTCGTAGGAGGTTTCATTAGGCCAGCTGTTTTGGCCTCCTCGTCTAGTTCCTTCACTTGTTTGGACAGATCTCCAAACAGTTGATGAGACGGTGGAGCGGTTGACGGACGGCACAACCCCGCGAATTTGGGGTTGAGTGTGGGCTTAATGGAGCTCTTACGCAGGCAGTTTATCTTCATACTGGGCGTTGCATAGGAGTGCCAGGGCATCTTGTTGTTCGCTGGACACATTATCCCCGTCAAGGGTCCTAGCAAACGGCGTATACCCGTGGAGAGGACCTTTAAGATACGCTGGAGGCGGACATCCTGCATCCCGGTAACCGTGCTCAAGTGTCCCCAGATTTGAGCATTAACCAGGGGAACACTGAGGTTGATGCAGTCACGCATGCGTGCTGGCGGGGTCTTCACGAAGTCACTCACGTGACTCCGAAGTAAAATGTATGTCCTCATTGCACATTGTGTTTTACCCAGAATCAAAAACCAGAGGACATAGGTTTAATGTCAGAAGGGAAATATTTAATAAGAACCTGAGGGACATTTTTTTCACGGAGGGTAGTGGGTATGTGGACTCTATTACTAATTTTAACTATCCAATAATCATTCCAAAGAATTACCATGTGAATTACCATGAATCCATTCCGGCGAGAGGTTACATTTCATACTGAAACACAGAAAATAGTTCAGATGAGGACAAGTGCAAGATTCTTGGATTTCTGATCCCTGCTTGCATAGTGGCCTTGATGGTAAGTACTTTAGGTATCTGGTAAAGTTGCAAAGACATTTACTAAAAGTCTCTTTAAAAATTATGTCCTTGGCCTCTACACTATTCTAAACCATGCAGTGTTGGCACTGAATGATACCATTCAAAGTGGATTGAAGTGGAGCATGTGGTGATGTAACATCACTGAACATGCTATAATTAGAAACGAGTTGATGTTCATTTCTGCATGTAATATGTTCACTGGAGGAGCTAGTTTATGACAACTGCCATTAGTTTTAATTTCTATTGTTTGTTAACTTTATAAAATAGAGTGACTCAAACCTTATCTCATTCCTCTTTTTATCATCTGGGTTTTAAATGGAGCAGCATTGAATTCTGTCCAAATAATTCAAGAAGCTAATATGCAAGGCTGTTTCAAAATTCAGTACTGCACATGATATGGCTGAAGCACAAGGGAAACTCCCCACATGAGCAAAGATCACTTGATAAAGAGAAGATTGAGAACATGCTTAAGTAAATGTGGCTTGTAAAGTTGAACAGGGTTAAATCTGAAAAGTCAATAGACAATAGACAATAGGTGCCATTCAGCCCTTCGAGCCAGCACCGCCACTCAATGTGATCATGGCTGATCATATTGAACCTTAACCTCTGAAACCTTTCAACTAAGGTTCATCTGAACCTTAACAGGAAATAATGTATTTTCTAAAAAAAAATAGATAGTAAATCAAATTTATACAAATGGAGAAGAGAATTTCATACTAGACATTTTTTGAAACTAGGAAGATATTTTTGAAAGTGGTCTGTAAATCGATAGTATTCCAAAGATGAATTATTTCTGTTGGATCTAGACCGTCTGAATTAGAGAAAGGTCTCTATTCAATCATGAAGAGTTTTCTGAGCTCAATCCAGTACAATGTTGCAGAAAGCAACATACCAAGCCAGGTATCTCTGGCAAAGGGTTTCAAATCCACCACCACCAAATAATCCAAATGTTATTGGAACATCAAGACCCCCCAGATGATCAGAAAGATTCTGAAGAGAGTTGTCTACTAATTTTTGTATTTTAATAAGTTATTTGTTATTTCATATGTATTCAGCCATTCATATTGAATGGCGGTGCAGGCTCGAAGGGGGCTGAAGGCCTACTCCTGCACCTAATTTCTATGTATTTCACTGCTCTTTCAGACATAAAAGATGAGGCAACTGTTGTCCAGCTTTAATGATGAGTGTACTGTTTCTCAGTGTCCACATAACGTGTTCATATTGTGATTCGGACAGAGTCAAAGAGTAGGGGGGTACACAAAAGGCTGGAGAAACTCCAGCGGGTGCAGCAGCATCTAAGGAGCGAAGGAGATAGGCGACGTTTTCAGGTCGAGACCCTTCTTCAGACTGGTCAGGGATCAGGGAAACGAGAGATATAGACGGTGAATGTGGAGAGATAAAGAAACAATGAATGAAAGATATGCAAAAAGTATCAATGATAAAGGGAACAAGCCATTGTAAGCTGTTTGTGGTGCGAAAAATGAGAAACTGTGCGACTAGGGTGGGGGGGGAGGGGGCGATAGAGAGAGAGGGAATGCCAGGGCCTGAGGGCTGAGGGAGAGGTGGGAAAGGGGAGGAGACAGCAAGGGTTAACAGAATTGAGAAAATTCAATGTTCAAGCCCAAAGGATGCAGGCTCCCCAAGCGGAATATGAGGTGCTGTTCCTCAACTTGCGGTGTTGCTCACTCTGGCCGTGGAGGAGGCCCAGGACCGAGAGGTCGGATCGGATAGGAGGGGGAGTTGAAGTGCTGAGCCACCGGGAGGTCAGGTTGGTTAATGCGGACGGAGCGGAGGTGTTCGGCGAAACGATCGCCAAGCCTCCGCTTGGTCTCACCGATATAGATCATCTGGCATCTGGAACAGCGGATGCAGTAGTTGAGGTTGGAGGAGGTGCAGGTGAATCTCTGTCGGAACCTGGAAGGACTGCTTGTGTCCCTGAAAGGAGTGGAGGGGGGAGGTGAAGGGACAAGTGTAGCATTTCTTGCGGTTGCAAGGGAAAGTGCCTGGGGAAGGGGTAGAGCGGGAGGGAAGGGAAGAATTGACAAGGGAGTTGCGGAGGGGAGCGGTCTTTGCGGAAGGCAGACAGGGGGGGAGATGGAGGATGTGGCGAGAGGAGGGGTCACGTGGAGTTGGCGAAACTGGCGGAGGACTATGTGTTGCATTTGCGGCTGGTGGGGTGAAAGGTGAGGACCAGGGGACTCTGCCCTGTTTGCGAATGGGGAATGGGAGAGAGGGCAGTGTTGCGGGATATGGAGGAGACCCTGGTGCGAGCCTCATCTATAGTGGGGGAGGGGAATCCCCGTTCTCTGAAGAATGAGGCAATTTGTGATGACCTGGTGTGGAACACCTCATCCTGTGAGCAGATGCGGCGTAGGTGGAGGAATTGGGAATAGGGGATGGAGTCCTTACAGGAAGCAGGGTGAGAGGAAGAGTAGTCCAGGTAGCTCTGGGAGTCAGTTGGTTTGTAGTGGATGTCGGTCAGGAGTGTATCACCTGCAATAGAGATGGTGAGGTCAAGGAATGGTAGGAAATGTCGGAAATTCCAAGTGTATTTGAGTGCCGGATGGAAGTTGGTGGTGAAATGGATGAAGTCAGTCAGTGTGTGTGGGTGCAGGAGGTGACACCAAAGCAGTCCCCCCCCTTTTTTGTCCCCCTCCCGATGTAACGGAGGTAGAGGTCGGGATGGGGCCGTGGTACGCCGAGAACAAGGATTGTTCGACGTACCCGACAAAGAGGCAAGCGTAGCTGGGGCCCATGCGTGTGCCCATAGCTACGCCTTGTGTTTGGAGGAAATGGGAGGAATCAAAAGCGAAGTTATTGAGGGTGAGGACCAACTCCGCTAGGCGGAGGAGGGTGGCAGTGGACGGGTATGGGTTGCTCCTCTGGTCAAGGAAGAACCGGAGGGCTTTGGACCAATCCTGGTGGGGGATGGAGGTGTAGAGTGACTGACGTCCATGGTAAAGATGAGAGGATGGGGGCCTGGAGAATGGAATGCGCGGAGCCGACGGGAGAGTGTCTGAGGTGTCTTGAACATAGGTGGGGAGGGATTTAATAAAGGGGGATAGGATGGCGTCGAGGTATGTGGAAATGTGTTTGGTGGAGCACGAACAGACAGAGACAATGGGTCTGCCAGGGCAGTCGGGTTTGTGGATTTTTTGGGGAGAAGGTAAAATCGGGCCGTGCGGGCGGGGAAGCGATGAGGTTGGAGGCTTGGGGGGGTAGGGAGCCGCAGCTGATGAAGTCGGTTATGGTGCTCGAGATGGTGGCCTGGTGTTCGTCTGTGGGGTCATGGTCCAGGGGTAAGTTGGAGGAAGTGTCCGATTAGTTGGCGCACGGCCTCTGCTTTGTAGAGATCGACGCGCCGACTACCATGGCACCTCCCTTGTCGGCGGGTTTGATAACCCAATCTGGGTTGTTACGGAGTGAGTCGATGGCAGTACATTCGGGGGTGGAGAGATTGGAGTGAGATAGGGGAGTGGTGAAGTCGAGGCGGTTGATGTCCCGACGGCAGTTCTGGCATAAATAGTTCTAGAGCCGGAAGGCTACGAGGGTGTCCAAGTGGAGGGTTACGTTGGAGACAGGAAAAGGGATCATCAGTGGGGGTCGAGGACTTCTTCCCCTGGAAGAACGCTGTGAGGCGGAGCGACGGTAGAAGAGCTCAAGTTGTGGTGGGCGCGGAACGCATTGAGGTGGGGACGGAGGGGGACAAAAGGTAAGACCTATGCTGAGGACCGACCTTTCAGTGTCAGAGAGGGGGAGGTCCGGGGGTATGGTGAACACGCGGCAAGGATGGGGGTTGTGGCCGGAGGAAGGCAGGTGAGTGCACTGAGGATGGAGCGTTGTGTGGTGGGGGGTTGGTTATCGGGGGGGGGGGTATGGGGGCTGTGGGTGTGGTTGTGGGCGGGGAAGGACCAGGGGTGACATGGTAGGTGTAGGGGAGTGCCACTAAGGGCAATTACTGGGGCTGGGGAGACGGGCACTAGGACCCAGTGCCGTTAAAAAAACCAGAGCGGTGGGAGGAGTTAGCAACGTGGAGGCTTCAGGCCACTGCAGAGTCCAATCTGCAGGTGAGGCGATGGCTGCGGGCTGCTGGAGGGCGGTGGAGTGTCGTGGGGTCGGCGGAAGGTAGGAGTCCGCGGGCAGTAGAGTCAGGGTCTGCGGGCGATGCGTTGGAGGTCTGGTGGGGCGGGTGGGCGGTCCGACCGGTGAGGCGGTGAGATGAGTTGTGGTGCGGTGCGGTGCGGTGCGGCGGCAATGTTCGGGGGGCCCCGGTCCGGCGGCGATGAAAGGTGAGGTGCGGCTGTGGGTCTTCGGTGGGGCCCAGTACAACGGCGATTGCTGGATGGGCCCGGTGCGGCGGCTGTGATCTTCGGCGGGCCCAGTACAACGGCGATGCTGGATGGGCCCGGTGCAGCGATGGGGTTAGGTGGTCCCGGGGGTCGGAGAGGTTCGGCAGTCGCGTTGTGTTGGTGATGGGCGGTGGAATCAGGAGGGGGAGCTAAACAGAGTTACCGGGTCGGCAGCAGGGCTGGGCGTCATCGTTGGGCAGGTGGAGGTCGGCGGCAGCATCGGTGCGTAGGTCGGTGAAGGCGGCGTCCTGGTGAGGTCCTGGAGGCGCTCCTTGTGGACAAGATGGCGTCGGGGGACTCAGGCCTGCGGCTCGGGCCAGAGTGAGGCCCGGGGCCTGCGGGCGGTCGAGTCGAGGGATGTCGGTGGCTGGAACGGCCTGGAGGCGGGCTAATTTCAGGTCCTTGGTGGAGGTAAGGTGGGACAGGAATTGTTGATTGAAGCAGTGGATCTTCCAAGAGGATGTAGTGTAGTTGGGGTCCGTTGCAGGTCTGGGTGAGTGAGGCCCGAAGTTTCGGGAGAGTCAATGCGAGGTACAGTGTGGCGGCAGATTAGCCAGTCGATACCGATAGTCCGGCTGGGGTCCGAACTGGGAGGCAGGGAATTGGAGCTGGAATCCACGGGGTTGAGATTGGAGGCGCAGGCAAGCCCCGAGGAAGCAGATGTGTCTGTGGTATCGAGTCTGGGTGAGGATGTGGTCGTAGAGTTGGAGGGAAGGGGGTATCACAGAGGGGGAGCAGTTAGAGAGGAGGTTGTGAAACTGTCTCCGTAGGGAGGAGGAGAACTTCTTCAAAGTAGGCATACCTTGGAGGAGATATCGCAGTGGAGTAGACAAAGTGTTAAAGAAGGAACTGCAGATGCTGGAGAATCGAGGGTGCACGTCCAAAGTGTAGGCCTGTTTTGCAATCATGTTATTGTTACTGGTATTAAATCCATATTAAAGACTTGAAGGCTCAACCTGGAAAATATTGTGATCTGTGCTGCCTTGCAAGGGAATATTACATCTTTGGATACATATTGCTTGGTCTTGAAGACATTTACAAAATTGCATTTCTTCCAGCCTTTATTATGCATCTGGGAGCCATGATTAACTATTGAATGCCAGTGATGTTTCCTGTTCATAGTTGATCAGCAAATGCACAATCCCTTTGCAGCAAAAATCATTTAGTTAGATTCTATTAGTGCTTATCGAGACTCTTTATTCTTTCAAAAAAAAAATGTTCCCAATCTCTGAAAGAAATAGTAGCTTTCTGGCACTGATTTATATCCAAATAACCGCCAAATTATCTGTATTTACTTGAGAAAGGTAAAGCAGTAACCTCAACACATTTTAGCAGTTAGGATTGTGGTCTTATGGTCCAATTAAATACAACAATTTCATTTTTGGTAGCATCACCCCAAATCCTGATTTTTCAGTGTGGTCATTCAAAGATATAACAATAAGAATGTTATTAGATATTTCAGTTTCTGTAGTTTCTATACTCCTGACCCATGGCCCTTTCTAGCTCAACAAACGTGGGTAACTATTCTACATTGACCAAATATAATCCTTCAATTGCATTCAAAATCCAAATCAAATCATCTTGTGGTCTGCATATTTCTTGAGTAGAGGGCTTTCAGCGGTACCTGAAGACCAAAGGAAAGTAATCTAGCCAATCTTAAAACAAATAGAACACATTTTGATATTGTTATATGGTTATATAGGTAGATGGGACTAGGGGAAATCAAATGGTCGGCACGGACTGGAAGGGCCGAGAGGGCCTGTTTCCGTGCTGTAATTGTTATATGTTATATATTCCGTGCTGTAATTGTTATATGTTATATGGTTATACATAGGAATTTGAGATGAATAAAATTAGAAATTAAACTATATCTTCAACCTTCCACAGGTATTGGTGCAAAAAGTTATCACTGGAGACATCAATCATTGACTTTAACACATTCAGTCCTGCTGGGAGTCAAACACAATGTAATTATAGCAGTGTGCCATCTGTGATCACAAAGGTAATTAGTTTATCAGTCAAACTATACACATACTTGAATTATTTTCAAGTATGTAGTCAGCTAGTTACTGATAATTGGTAACTATGTCAGCTGAACCCTTTGGATGAATTTCATGTAGTATCATTGCAATATAATATAGAATGTTTCAACCTATGCAGTGTTATTTTTGTTGACATTATTTAGTAATGATACAAAGTCCCTTTAAAACCCAATACCCAGGAATTCATGAGAGTAGTATGTTAATCTCGGTGCTTATGGGGTGTGAAAATGCATTCTGAATTTGATAAAAAACATTTGGACGAGTTTCACACCATTTCAATTGGGAAACTTACAAGCATATGCTAAGAGTGTTTGACATGGCTTAAAACACAATTTCCTGTGCAATTTTAGAGCATTGCAAGGGAATACACGTTGCTCCAAGTTAGATCATGGACCAGTACAGCAACGGAACAAGCGGAGTGTGATTCCTACTAAACCAATTCCTTTCTGCCTGCACGTGTCTCAATTATATATTTATGGTTTACCACCAGTTACAAATTGTGAATTGAGTATTGAAGCCCAGTGATGCAAAGTCAGTGGAATATCAGAACCCAGTGATGGATAATTTGGGGAAGGTGTCTCAGAACCTAATAAACATGGTTGGCATGAATTAGCGCCCATATATTCAAGTTATTCCATGTTATACACAGGACTCAATTTTCCCCAACTGCCATCATTAACCTCTAATAATCATCATCCGCTGACCATCTATCACTAGACTCTGGAGCAATAAACAATCTACTGAAGGAACTCAACGGGTCCGGCAGCATCAGGGGAAGGAAATTGACAGACAATGTTTCAGATCGCGACTCTATTTTGAGACTGGGAGAATAGAGAGAAGATAGCCAATACATGGAATAGATATGGTGACTGTACGGAGGTTCATTTCTTCAGGACAAAGCACAAAGTCCTGGAGGAACTCAACAGGTTAGTGTTGAGTCATTTCCCCAGAGACAGAAACGGAATGAGCAAGTGCGGCACAGTGTCGCAGTGGTAGAGTTGCTGCCTTACAGCACTTGCAGCTCCGGAGACCTGGGTTTGATCACGACTACAGGTGCTGTCTGTACGGAGTTTTGTACGTTCCCTGTGACCTGCTGGGTTTTCTCCGAGAACTTGGGTTTCCTCCCACACTCCAAACACATATAGGCTTGTAGGTTAATTGGCTTGGGTTTGTATACTTAGTATAATTATAAATTGGCCTTAGTGTGTGTAAAATAGTGTTAATGTGCGGCAAACGCTGTTCAGTGCGGACTCGGGGCCGAAGTGTCTGTGTCGCGTTGCATCTCTAAACTAAACTAAAAGGTCGGGTATCCATGTCTCACATTCATTGTTAGACTTCTCAGTATCAGAGCATGTATGGATAGGTTCTTAGCACAGACTGAAACAGCCCTTCAGTAAAAGCATTTGAGGCTAACAACATTTCTTAAAAGGAGGCACCAGACACTAGTCCTCATGCCCCCTTCTCTAAACACCCATCATCCCCACACCAGACCTTGCCTTGGCCTCTGTGCACTCCTTGTCTCTCCTCTGACCCTAACCCCCACCTTTGTCATGTCTTCGCCAACCTTCCTGAGCTCCCCTTTCCAATACGGAACAATCTGTCCTCAACAGAGGCCTCACCTTTGCTCTCCTCCGCTCCCACCTCAACGTTCTGGGTCCGCCACGACGTAGAGGCTTTCTTCCGTCGCCTCCATCTCCGTACCTTTTTCTATGGGAGAAGGAGTCCTCACCGCCCAGTGATGACCCCTTCTCCCATCTCTACTGATCTCCTTCCTCTTGGGCTCCTCCACGTGGCCTTCTACTGGTGGTGTGACATCAACCGTTTCAAATTTTCCACTCTCCTTACCTACTCTAACCTTTTCTCCTGTGAATGTACAGCTCTACGCTCACTCTGCAGCAACCCCGAAATTATCATCAAACTGGTCAACAAAGGGAGGTGCCGTGGTAGTCTGGCGCGCTGACCTCTACCGTACTGAGGCCAGGTTCCAGCTCTCGGACACCTCCTCCTACCTATCCTTGGACCATGATCCCACAGATGTGTATCAAGCCATAATCACAGAGGCCATTTCAAGTTTTTTTTCACTTCAGGTTGTCTGCCTTCCACAGCCACCAACCTTATCATTTCCCAGCCCCCAACACAGCTTGGTTATAACTTCTCCCAAAATTCATAAACACAACTGCCCTAGCAACCCATTGTTTCTGCCTGCTCCTGTCCCACTGAAATGATTTCCACGTACCTCGACTCCATCCTACCCCCCCTGATCCAATCTTTCCCGACCTATGTCCAAGATAACTCACATTGCCCTTCTCTTTAAGGCCTTATGCTTTTCCGAACCCCTACCCCTTCATCTTTATTATGGACATTCAGTCACTCTATACCTCCAACCCCCACCAGGAAGGCCTTAAAGCCCTCCGTTTCTTCCTCAACTGCAGAACCATCCAATTTCCATCTACTAACATTCTAATTGTTAAGGGTGAGGAGCTGGTCCTCACCCTTAACAACTTCTCCTTCGACTCCTAGCACTTCCTCCAAGTCCAAGGCATAGCTATGGGTTGCCCGCATGGGTCCCAGCTATTCCTGCCTGTTTGTAGGGTACATTGAACAATTCCATGTTCCAGGCGTACAATGGCCCTATCCCAGAACTCCATTACATTGATGACATGCATTGGTGTGGACCTGCACCCATACAGAAACTCATGGACTTCATCAACTTCATGAACAATTTCCATCCTGCATTCAAATTTACTTGGACTATTCTCCGACTTTCTTAACTCGCAGTGTCCAGCACAGGAAATAGACTATCGATTGAGGTCTATTACAAACCCACTGATTTACCACAACTATCTCGACTACACTTCTTCCCACCCAGTTTCCTGCAAAGACTCTATCCCCTACTCCCAATTCATTTCGTCTACTCCGCATTTGCGCCAAGATGATGTGTTCCATAGGCAAGACATCCGAGATGTCCTCTTTCTTTAGGGAATGGGGATCTCCTCTTCCATCATAGATGAGGCCTTCACTCATGCCTCCTCAGTTGCCATGCAGCTCCGCCCTTGCTCCCCTCCCCTTAGTCACAAAACGAGTCCCCCTAGTCCTTACGTTTCACCCCCATCAGCCGTCGGCCTACAACACATAATCCTCCCAAAATGTCCAGCACCATGGGATCCCACCATTAGCCACATTTTCCCATCTCCATTCCTTTCGGCCTTCCACAGAGACCGTTCCCTCCGCAACTCCCTGGTTAACTCATCCCTTCCCACCCAAACCATCCCCTCCCCAGGTACCTCCCCTGCAACCGTAGAAGATGCAACACCTGTCCCTATACCTTCTCCCTCGACTCAGGTTAGGCAGAGGTTCACTTGCATTTCCTCCAACCTCATCTACTGTATCCATTATTCAAGATGTGGACTCATATACATTGGTAAGACCAAACGTAGACTGGTGATCGTTTCGCTGAAGACCTTCACTCAGTCTGCCTGAACCTCCCTGATCACCCGGTTGCTAAACATTTAAATTCGCCTTTCCATTCACACACAGACCTATCCATCCAAAGTCTCCTTCATTGTCAGAGTGAGGCAAAACGCAAATTGGAGGAACAGCATCCCATATTTTGCTTGGGCAGCTTACAAGCCCAGTGGTATGTAATATTTATTTCACTAACTTGAAGTAACCCACTGGCATTCCCCTCTTTCTTTATTCCTCCCCCTTCCAAGTTGCACCAGCTTCTCGTTTTCACCAAACAAACAGCTAGCAATGGCCTGTTTCCTTTATCATTATTAGTTTTTATGCATATCTTTCATTCATCGTTCTTTATCTCTCTTACATAATCTGCTATATCTCTTGTTTCCCCTTCCTGTGATTTTCAGTCGGAAGAAGGATCTCGACTCGAAACATTTTCTCGAGAGAGATGCTGCCTGCCTCCAGTTACTCCAGCTTTTTGTTTCTATCTTCGGTTTAAGCCTGCAATCTGCGGTTTGTTCCTTCACTTTATCCTTTATATGATCTCCGTGCAGGAAGGAGTTTAGATGCTGGTTTACCACGAAGATAGATGCAAAATGGCTGAGTGACTCTGCGGGACAGCATCTCTGGAGAGAAGGAATGGGTGAATATGTACTTTATTCACATGGATGAATGCATGCACAGATTCACTGTTAACTATCAATATTTGAATTTTGGATATTAAGTCACAATTCCCCACATTAGTGTGAGCCCACTAGGGCAACTGAAGATGAATAGGTAAAGTGGGAGGTGGGTGGTGGCTGAGGTGCGTAATTTGTAAAGCAGTGATCTTGAATCTGGGATGTTCAACATTCACCACTTCATGCACCTCACAAAAACTCCTGATTAATTAAACGTGATTGAGAGCAAATTGATTAAAACCTGTGAACATATGTCTCTCAAAATGGCTAAATTAATCTTAAAAGCTTCTCATTGATGTTGATATGCAAACGAGTTAAGATGCTTGCAGTCACTGATAATCAGCTGGAGAGAAATCAAAAGCAGCAGGTCTTTGCTTTAAATTTCTTTCATTTCTTAGAAGACCTTACATGTTGGGTTATTTTATATTTATTGGGATAGTTTAGTTTAATTTTAATAATATTAAAGTACAGATGTAAATCAGGTAGCCTTCAGGACAAAGTAAAAGCTCAGAAAGCAAAACTGAAGCTGAACCAGTCTATTAGAGTCAGACATCAGTGTATCATATACTGTAATTGGAGTGAGATCTGAGCTAAGCCAGCAGCAAAAGCTACAGATACCGGAAGTGGGGGGTGCACCCATTTCTCATCCACCAGTAATTAATTGCACATGTGGGACACATGTGGCTCTCCCCCATGGTCAACCTGCTGGAAATGCTGATTCAAAACTCAGACAAGTCCGTACATTACCTGTTTGTCAATGTTATGTTTAGGAGTGAGAATGGACTAGAACACACAAATCTATGAAAAAAGAACATTGGCAAACTTTGGCAAACCACACATTCGAGCAGGAGTCTGCCTACCCCCTGGAACTTAAACCCCTGTCTCACTGTGCGATTCGGCCACGAGTGACCCCTCGAGTTTTCACTCGTGGTGATCACGTAGCGGGAACGTCGGAAAACTCGCGCGTTCAACTTGTAACTCGTGGCGCCTAACGGCAGGTACTCGGGAAACTTGTTAACTCGTGAAAAAAATCAAACATGTTTTAGATTTTTTCCACGAGTCAAATTAACTGTTCAAGTTAAAAATGGATACATTTAAACTCGTTGCAGTAACGTAATGGCCCGTGCGTTTACCATAGTGTCTCGTGAGTCTATCGTGGGAACTTTTTTATAATCTGAAAGGGACTGAACCAAAGTAGTATAATATGTATATACATATTATATATTATATATATTTCAATTCCAACCCCGAAGCAATTGAGAGGCGATTTCTTGGGCCGTGTAATTTAACGTGTGTCTTTGCTTTTAAAAAGTGAAGCTGTTTAATTGTTTACGCTGCGCTGTGTTTCGTGTTGGGGAGAGTGCTGCTGTATTACAATGCTTTCGATTTTATACTGCCTCCCCCTTCCACAGAAAAATGCCTAAATTTTTTCTTTGTGCCCGCTCTCCTGGGAGCAATCCAAACCAGGGGAATAGAACAATGAACCCTCAGAGGCTTCGCGTTCCTTGCTCCTATATATGGAGGGTACACAAAAGCTGGAGAAACTCAGCGGGTGCAGCAGCATCTAGGGAGCGATAGGAGATAGGCGTTCGTTTCGGGTCGAGACCCTTCTTTCTTTATTAGGAAGAAGGGTCTCGACCCGAAACGTCGCCTATCTCCTTCGCTCCTTAGATGCAGCTGCACCCGCTGAGTTTCTCCAGCTTTTTGTGTACCCTCGATTCTCCAGCATCTGCAGTTCCTTCTTTTAAATCCTATATAATGGACCTCGCTCGCTAGCTCGCAACTGTATGAACGCTCGACCAACCCAGACATCGGCCAACACAGAGGCCTGATTACTGAAAACAAAGTCAACTTGTACCAGACCTCATCATCTTCCTTCCGACAACCCGTAACCACGGCACCACACTTTCAACAGAAAACTTAATATTTAAATAATTATTATGGGACATTGGATTGTCTGAAGAAGGGTCCCGAGCAGAACGCCACATATGTTGTGCTGTGTGTGTGTGGCTGTGTCTGTGTGTGTGTCTGTGTGTGTGTGTGTGTGTGTGTTTGTGTGTGTGTCTGTGTGTGTGTGTGTGTTTGTGTGGTGTGTTGTGTGTGTGTATCTGTGTGTATCTGTGTGTGTGTCTGCTTGGTCGGGTCCCGGCGGCCGCTCAAAGTCACCCGAGCTGCTTATTCCTCTGAAGTGGCGGCCAGTCTGCTGTCCTGTGTGTATCTGTGTGTGTGTGTGTGTGTGTGTGTGTGTGTGTCTCTGTCTTGTCTGTGTGTATCTGTGTGTGTGTGTGTGTCTCTCTCTCTTCTCCCTCTCTGTCTATCTGTGTGTGTGTCTGCTGTCGGGTCCCGGCGGCGTCTCAAAGTCACCCGAGTGCTTCCTTCCTCTGAGTGGTGGCCAGCTGATGTCTATGTGTATCTCTGTTGTGTGTGTGTGTGTGTATGTGTGTGTGTGTCTCTCTCTTCTCCTCTCTGGTCTATCTGTTTGTATCTGTGTGTGTGTCTGCTGTCGGGTACCGGCGGCCGCTCAAAGTCACCCGAGCTGCTTCCTTCCTCTGAAGTGGCGGCCAGTCTGCTGTCTGTTGTGTGTTATCTCTCTCTCTCTCTCTCTGTGTGTGTGTGTGTGTGTGTGTGTGTGTGTGTGTCTGCTGTCGGGTCCCGGCGGGCGCTCAATGTCAGTCACCGAGCTGCTTCTTTTTCTCAAAAATTATTTAAAAATAGAGATCCATTGCAAAAAAGTATTTAAAAACATAAAACAACAAGAAATGCCTGAGTTATGGAGGATGCGCATTTTCCCATTGTTGGTCATATCAATTAATGCCGCGCGCTGACATAACTCAAACCACAGGATGGAGATGTTTTTTAAACAATGGTGCTTTTATTAAAACATACTTCTATTCCGGTTGGTCAAGAGTAAACGGGAGAGATCTTGGTAACTCGGGAGAGGAACTTGGAACATCGCAGCAATGTCATACCCGTGGGAACTCGGTACACACGTGATCATAAACTTGAAGTCTCCGTGGCACCAGCCACGTGTCTGTCACTCGGGTGTACTCTGGGTCAACTTTGCACAGTGAGACCGGGCCATAAATGTGCATTCAATAAATCATGGCGTACCTGACTGCAACCTTAACTCTGCCTTCACGTGTGGGAGGGATAGAAGCAAGAACAAAGAAAATGTGAAAAAACTTATCTCCACTTTTAGATTAGTTTAATTTAATTTATAGAAATAGCATGGGAACAGGGGGACCCGTGGCCCACTAATGTCCTCACCATCATCGATCCCCAGCACGATGCATACCACACTAGCACTACGATCCATACTCGGGGCATTTTACTGAAGCCAATTGGAGTGTGGGGAGAAAACCGGAGCACCCGGGGAAACCCACCGGTCACAGGAGAGAAAGTACAAGCTCTGTATTAACAACACCCTTTGTCGTATTCAATGTGCTGTTCCATAAGAGAATTAGTGTTACATGTAGAACTTATATGATGGTTAGCAATATAGATAAGCATGCCAAGATTTCACTGTATGTTGGTAAACATGCAATAAAGAAACTATTGAATGCAGTGAGGTATAAAACCTTACTATTTCCATTACCCAAATATGTTATACCTTCCATTTGAAATCAGTACTTTCTAGTCCATTGTGCTTAAGAAGATTGCTGTGGCAATGATCATATATTGCCTCTTTCAGTCTGAAGAAGCTTGAAGTAATTATGTATTAGTTACTGGATACAGTTGCAAAGTCATGGACTTCTAGATTCATGTAAGCAGAAACCTAGAACTGTGGTACTTTGTTGTCAAAATGCAAGTTGTTCCCTAATATGATAAATTCTCTGCAAATATCTAGCCAAACCAGCTGCAAGTTGGAGACCCAAGTGGAGCATAATAACCCATTACCAAGTGGGCAGGCATGTGAGTGTGAAGTAAATGCTCCAAAAACTGCGGACAGAAAGAGAAAAGAAAGAGGCCAATTTATACTGCACTATTTATAGAAATGTGATCCTATTACAAATTGGAAGCATGGTGATTCACCAGAATGTAGAAAATCCAAATAGACTGGCTATGGAATACTTTCAACTTAGCTGGTGAAGTTGTTAGCTGGTTAACTTTACTGAAATTTGTGTCGTTCCAATTCACCGATATCAATATCATTTTGAAGGTCAGTAAGCCAATTATTAGAGATTACTAAATCATCTTCAGATCCAGTGCTTCTCATTTTAGTAAGTAGCTTTTTAATTGATGTTTTATTACTGAACCACTTGAATGGTCTTTCACTGCACTATATCTGCTTATTAATTGTTCAAAGCTCAATTCACATTGTAATATTATGGCAGAAGATAGTTAATGCACGTGTTGGCGGTGTGGCTGCTTTACAGAGAGGGCAAGTTGGTTCAAAAACAAGTCTGTTCATCCATTTTTCTTTCTTAAACACATGCTATCACTATTTTGCAATTTGTTTATGAGATGTTTGCGATCTTCTTAGTTTCACAATATAGATTTATTAGAAAATTCTAACCCCAGAAAATTTTATAGTCAGGAGAATGTTTCCCAAGGAACCTTTAATGTGGAAATGGGAAGATTGGTTCAAAGTATTAAACTAAAGCTTATATTATGGTTTTGAGGTTCTCCTGGTACTCATCCTTTTTCTTCTTTAATCACCTCTTCCTACCTTATTGATGTTATTGTATCAAATGGAATGGTCTATTGGGCATTCTTGATATTTAGTTCTTCAGCCAGTTATTTTTAAGTGTGATTTTCCCACTTAAACTGCCCCCAAGAACCAACATCGCTCCACACACATCCCCACCTTCACCCATCCCTCTTTCTCTCCTCCTCCCTTTAAGGTACTGCCTTCTCATTCAATTGATCAAACTGTATTTTTGTGCCAATACATGACTACCAAAAATAAAATGCTAAAAAATATATGTATTTTTTGGTTTTCAAATGTCCGTCAGTTATAGATTTGTCTGGGATATCCCATTGACACAATTAATAACTGCAACAATATATCTATGGTAATTTCAACAGATATTCCTTGCGATCAGTCTTTGCCATCTATAGTCCTGCATATGATTCCAACCGTTCATCTGCTTCGCACAATTGAACTCAAAACCCTATCCTGAACCCCCATCTCCTAACCAAGTCGAATGTTGGTGCCGGAAAATCCAATGAGATTTTTGCTTTAAGTTTTTGAACTGCCAGCACTTCTTAGTTCTGTCCCCATGGCATTCCTTCCCATTCTTAGTACCTGATCAAATTTTTTCTCCTCGCAGTGATTACCTGACTGATTGGACCACTCCAACTACCAAATCTTGACTCCTCTCTATCTTTTTTTTTTTATCTCCCAATTATCAAGCTCTCCCAAATCACCTAACATCCTCCCACCCC